>NHTK01006042.1:0-47375 GCA_002938355.1 Panaeolus cyanescens | reverse complement strand
GGGTGGGGTGGGTGGGTTCGTGGAGGGGTTGGTTAATGGTGATGATGATGATGGGGGGAAGAAGAAGGGGAAGGACAAGAAGGGAGGGAAAGGGGACGGGGATGACGACGACGATGATGATGATGAAAAGAAGGGGAAGGATAAGGGGAAGAAGGATAAAGATGATGATAAAAAGGAGAAGAAAAGCAAAGACCGTAAGGATGATAAAAAAGACAAGGACAAGGATAAGAAGAAAGACGGCAAAGGTAAGAAGGATGATAAAAAGAAGGATAAAAAGGATGGTAAAGATAAGAAGAAGGGGAAGGATAGGAACTAAATATTAGATATTGAATAGACAGACTTTCGAATACACATCAAAGTACTGATCTATTTAACGACTCGGAGCGTTGAGCGCCAAAAGAGTCCCCATCAAGTTTCGAATAAAATCACCAGCGCCTTGTATTAGCTATAACCGAAATGCTATATACCCCTATTATAGCTATAGGTATCAGAGCAACACAGACTTTGGTTGAGCCTCGAGATCTACTCCTACTGCGAGTCTTCCGAGTCTTCGTTAGTTCAGTAGACCACGCATATGCATCATAATTCAGCAAAGCGCTTCGAAAACTATAAAAACCCACTCATCTTCCTCCAACTTATTCGAATTCCGAATCAGTGGTGGCCCCTTAGACTTGAAGTCTTGAACTAACACCTCAGGCTCTTCCATCATATCATAATCACGCACGTCGCACACACTGGCATGCATGAGCATCTGTGTGGTTTCGCAGCTGAAGAAGTGGAGGTCCAGGCTAAGATCATACCCTCAACGTTCCTCGAGCTCAAGGCCATTAAAGCTAGCGCTCTCCCAGATCGCCTCCCTGTTATTACTCGACTCTGCATACGAAATCGCAGCCCCATCTCGGTGCCCATCATCGTCCACTCGTCATGCATAAGTGCGGCCGCCCGCTGTGAGTCTGACTTAGATTTCATCTCATCCCTTCCCATCCCATCCACATTCACTTTCAATCACACCAAAATAAATGTCAACCATAAATTCAATTACCCTAAAATACCATCATCGTGTACTACAAAACTAAACTATCCCCATCCCATCCTCCTCACTTCCTTTCCACCTCTCCAAACCAAACTCGTATGAACCGAGCTAAAACCCAACCTCAACCTCAACCCAACCCAAACTCGTACCAAACTCCTCCCAACCCCAACCCATCCTTCATTCCATCCAAAAACCAAACGCGCTTCTACAACCTTGCGACAAAAATTAATATCTTCATCACCGGGAGCTGCAGCGTATAACTTGAGGGTAGTAATCAAAGATAAGGCCGGGTGATGAGCGAGCCGTGGGCGAGCCCTGAGTAAGTTGGTGACTGATGTGGTGGGCCGGCGTGGTGGGAGTGAACGTGGTGGGTGAAGGGCGAGGTGGAGGGCGAGGACGGGGGGCGGTCACCAATGAACAGGTAACCCGATGGTGAAGCGGTGGTGATGATGACAAGACCACCAAGGTGAAGTCCCAAACCGGACGTCCCGCGCATCGCGCGCAAAAACCCAGCACAAGCACGGCATCAGGTTCAACAGATCATAAAGACCCATCGCATGCTGCCGTGCTGCGAGGGCACCAAAAAAATTGAACTCGAAAGTCATAGAAAAGTAGTCAATGATGATGATGATGATAAAAGGGAATCAAGTCCACGTCAACAATCAAAAAAAAAAAATCATAGTAATGAGATCGAGGGGGAAACATAAGTTAGAGGGGACAGATAAAATGAAATGAAATGAAACCAATAGAGTGAATTATAATGAACACATAACTCGAAGATAGAGAAACAGAGACGATATGAAATCAGACGAGATGAAAAAAAAAAACCGAGACTATATACAAAAGAGGAGGGGGGAGCGGGAACATTGATCAATCCAAAACCATGGCTCTACTAAAAAAGAGCTTTTGTCGAAAAACAGGGGCTTAGATCAAGAGAATTCATTCAGGAAAGAGTGGGAGTACCCCCATTGAACCACGACAGTCGTCGATGTATCGGAACAAAGGCGGGCAAGAACCACATAACAGGGGGAGGGGGAAGGGGGTGTAGATTCAGAGTCATCGTCGTCGTCGTCAGCGCCCCAGGCAACCAACCACAAACCACCAAAAACCCAACCACCCACAGAACCACCAAAGAGAAAAAACCACGTATATCTCAACGTAAGTAAACTCTAGGTAAAGCAGGTAAAATCACAGAAATTTAAAAGACGCCAACGCCTCCAAAATCCATGATACCGCTCATACCCATCATTCCAAACGGAGCGTTCGTGGCATTCCCAGAAGTGGCCGCAGGAGAGGTCCCAGTGGTCGCAGCGGTTGCGCCAGAGCTCGTGGTCTCTGGATCAACGAGAAACTCGTTCATGTCAAATCCGACATCCAATCCCATACCCATCCCCAAATCAATCCCAAACGCAGCAGCCTCGTTGGCCGCAACATTACTCTCAATCATACTATCCAACAACCTCTGCATCTCAATCTCATTAGCCCAGTCAACAACAGACGTCTTGGTGTCGTCAACAGGGGCAACGGTAATGGCGCTCTCCTCCTCCTTCTTCATCGTCTCAGTCTCCTTAACCTCATCCTCTCTCTTCCTCTTTCCCAACTCCACTGATTGCCCTCCAACATTAGAACCCTCAAACTCTACTTGCGCAGATGGCAAGTCCTTGCTCTGTGCCCTGGGCGACGCGAGCATCTCCCTAAAGAGAGCTTCCACATCATCTTCCTGCCTGACACCAGGGACGACACCAACGGAGCTCGTTGCCTGGACATTGAAACCGCCCGCTGCAGGGAAATCGGCTCTTTGGAGAGCACGATATTCGCCACCCGTGCTAGGTGGCGAGCGGTATCAACGCTAGACGTAGAGGTAGGTTGGGTAGTGGTGGTGGGTTGAACGACGGCAGGGGGAGTGGAAAGGGTGATTGGTGCTGGGTTGAAGAGAGCGCTCGCTGGTGGTGTGATTGGCGACGAGGTCATGTCAAAATCGAGCGAGGCATGAGAGGGTGCTGGGGAAGGGAAGGCGGTGTGGGCGGGTTTGATGGGTGTGGTGATGGTGGGTTGAACGGGTGCTGGGGCGGGTTGGGCGGTGGTGGTGGTTGCTGCTGATAGGCCAGTAGGTAGGCCCTGGGCAGCGAGTGCCTTTACGACGGCGTCCCAACCCTTTTCAAGGGTACGAATACGCTCCTTGAGCTCTTCATTCTCTCTCTCTCGCTCGCGTTCTCGCTCCATGCGAACACGCTCGTCTTCAGCGATCGAGGGAATAGTAAAAACAGTATGATGCTGCTGTTGTGGTTGTGGTTGTGCTGATAACGGTGCGACAGTTGCACCTGGGACGACAGAGTCAGAGCCAAAGATGCCAGCACGGAGGCGGCGGTTTTCATCTTCTAGTTCTGCGACTCTGCGTTCGAGGTAGGTGAACTGGGCCTTTCTGCGGTCTCTCGAGTTTTGGGCGGCTATCCTGTTACGATGTGCCCTGGCTTCTTTGCGCTCCTCAGAGGTGGTGCCTGTAGTGCGTGGACGTTTACGGGAAGGACCAGCCTCAAAGTTGTTGGAGTCGTCATAAGAAGGTGTTGAGGGTGCTGGTGATGGTGATGAGAAAGATAAAGTTGCTGGGTTAACAAAAGTAGTAGACATGGTGGGTGGTCAGATACGGGATTGAGGGAAAAGGAGAGACTATAGGGAATACACAGACACAGCTGCGGGGTTACGTGGAACTCGAAGAATCAGCTACGTGTCAACCCGTTATTATATATGACTGGGTGGTAAATAGTTACAAATAACACAGCCACTTTCTAATAATTAACTCCGAATTGCTTCATTCTTATCTGTTCCAGCCCCTGGATGGTTTGATAGACTCATCATAAGTATCATATTGATTGCTTTTTAGTGGTACAATTACACCAGAAAAATAAAAACATTCGGATTATTACATTATCATGCCAGCTCACTACAACCACCGTCCAGCTCACATCCAACCTCATGACCCCGCACTTGATCCCATCTCCACCCGCTAACGGCAATCCAACCCCACCCGCCATCCCGTACCACATCTTCTGGTCTTCTTGAGAATCCTTCCACACGTTCTTTCCTTTTCCATGGCATTTCCTTCAACACCATTCTCAGCGCTTCGCACACCCACGCACCGAGTACACCACACACTCTGAATCACTCGGTTCCTTCAACTCACGCTTACACTCTCACTACTTATTTTAAATTTATATGTACAGTCTATGCATGACCACACCACGCGATCGTCTTACCCTCGCTTACCAGCCTTGGGAATGCCCGGAACGTCAAACGGTTCCGGTTGGCTCGTATTCTTTTGTCGTCTCTAGTCTCTTGTCAATATATAGATCCTGACGGGGCGTTTATACCGGCTCAGTCTAGGATAATCCTTCGAAACTGTCCAACCAACGTATTAGCCTCGCGCGCAGTCAATCGTACACATGTAGCGCCTTGTCAACTCAACGCCCATCCAAGTGCTACGAATATCATGCGCATCTCTTATACTTAGCCCGTTCCCTTGTCTACTAGTACTACCACTACCAAGTTTCAACACCTCGTAGCCCGACATCCCACAACAACAGGCTTTTCGCTATTCTTATCCCAAACCCATCCCATCCCATCCGGGTGACGGCTCATTCATGGCTATCACCCAAAAATAACCTCGCTTAAATTTTCGACTGGAACTATAATAACTGCTTATAATAGTAAGCTAAGCTAAGCTAAGTACGATTCAGAGCGTAAAAAGACCGGATTTTTCGCCCTAGACGGCGAACGTAGTAAGCAGACCTAAGAATTGTGATCATTGGTATGTTATGAAGCGAACGTCGTACCTTGGTCCTAACCCACCTCGACCTCGAGCTCGAACTTGTTATCATCATTCAACCCGCTCCACCTATCAAATCAAACGCCATCCAATTGCAAATGAAAGTCCACATCGGCGCTGGCGGTGGCAGTGGCAAACTTGATACATACATGTATAGATTCAGATAGATGACAATGACAGTAGCTGGCGTCGGACTCGGACTTTGACGAACCAAGGCCAATTATAATAGTCTGATATTCTACTATAGCTATACACAGTGACGGCGATTACCTTGTCTTCCATGCTTAACCACTGGCACTGGCACCGTGACTGGTCAGAACATCCTCGAATGATCCACCTTTTTCCCTCGACGTCTTCCGACATTCTATTTTATCCTATTCCAGTATTATATTCTCTATTCCACTCTACTCTATTCCACTCTATTCAATTCCGCTCTATTCAATAGCATTGACATACTCCGAAATCCGAATATTAGCGAATCCTCCACAAGTAAGTACCCCAAGCTTAGCCGCTCTTCTCATGCTTCTGTGTACTTACTCGAAGCTCATCCGAAGTTTTAGACATCCAACGCCATTGTAAGACACCTAAACCCAAACCTATATCACTTATTAATATTATGTAGCGGAGTTCACTGGGGAGTGCAGGTACGCAGAGGACCGGGAGTGGGAGTGGGGATGGGGATGGTGTGATCAAGTACCGTACGGACGAGAGAGATAGGATAGCGAGAGGGATGGTCAGGGCTGTGAAGGAAGGAATGCTTTCATTAATACAAGTATTTCTCTAGTCCATTTCGAGTTTACAGACTTACAGAGATATAGATATGGTCTTCATTCAAGTAACAGACTTTATATTAATATTACACTAGAACTACACCCTAACATTCACATTAAACCTTCCATCGTAACTCATATTAACACAACGGCAACGCAAAGCAGCGCTCGCGAGATACGTCAACGCCGGACTCAAGCACTCATCACTAGTCATCACTCCGAGAATAATGGACTCAACGGGATGGAAGATATCAAATGAACTGATTCTGATGGCCATGGCCATGGATGCTTACCACCGGCAAACGCATCATTGCGCTCCAAACCCGTACCATCGACTCCACGAGCGCGCGTGCGGTGGTGAACGCCTCGAGTTCGTCGCTGTTCGTCGGGTATGTGATACTAATATGATATCAATAAGTTATAACCACATTAATATGACTTGTAATGTGTTACTGGAGCCGCAGCAGTAGGTAGCGGTCTGTAGCGGTGATCAATTGAACGATCAACGGCCTGCTGGCAGTGCTGCACCCGTAAATTTAAAAACCACACCGTCAACGGATTTTTATCACACCCTGATTCATTAACTCACGAACTGCTTCCATACAGACAACCAGAACCATCCAGACTCTAGATCTTGTCAATAAGCAATGGCATAACGTTTGGTCCAGACATATTATTATCACGGTACAATGCAATGGCTACCGGTCAAGACTCGACGGTCTTGGAAACTCCGATAAAGGTCCGCTGTAGAGTAACGGGTGTAATAAATTCAAAGTACTATAGGGACGATGGTTGACGGACAACGGCGATGATTGGAATAAGGGATTGATATCAAAGGTGATTGAAAACGGCGTTGAATGGCCTTGGAACTTGGAAGGGAGTTGGAAGGGGTATGGGGACCGCGAAATCGCCGTTGAAGGGAGGTGAGCGGAAGGGAACGAAGTGTATTCAATAGCCTAACTAGTAGGGACGCGATGGTGAGGATAACTTTGAAAAGACGCCATACTTAGGCCATAGGCCGTTGTACATAACAAATCTAAGTAATCTAATCTGCAGTCCCGGAAGGCTAGATATCAGTATCAGATAAGTACCAACCTAAAAGCTGGTGATTTTGTTGGAGCTGTAATTTGAGAGATAAGATATAGAAATGGGGAGAAAGATGCGGATGTTGATTGAGTGTAATGTTGAGTAGAGATAGGATGGAAGAAAATTGACGAGGAGAGGAGAGGGCAGGAGGAGAGAGGGGGAGGGATAAGATAAGATTATGAGCTGAGATTGAAACTTGAAGTTGAGTTTGAACATTTTGATATCCGTTCTTCAGCACCTCTCGAAGTTCAATTGATTCATTTTAAACTACTCGAGCCTTTTCTACGCATATACTGGCCAAGTTCAACTGTCATTAACCATGGATATTACTCTCGAACACCTCGCGCAATCGCAAAACGCAATGGGAACGGCAAGATTGGGGCGACGGGTTGTTTGGGTGACAACGCACTAGTACTAATAGCAGCACTGGCAGGCTTCTTCTTCTCATCATCATCATCATCATCATCATAATCATCGACATCGTCACCATCACCAACCTCTTCAACCTTCTTATCCGTACCGGTTTTAACGCTGTCACCAGACGTCCCGCCTGCTACAGGAGCAACATTACCAACGGGTGCACCCACAACCGGGACCGTGACTGGGTTATTTGGCGTAGCTGGAGGTACAGTAACAGTACCAGTGGGTGATTTGGAAACTGGCTTTGTCGGACGCTTGGGTTTAACGGGCTTTTTGGGTGGCTTGGGTCTAGCACTCGGAGGACGAATTGGGCGTTTTCGTGCAAGTGCTTCAGCTGTGTTGTGAGCGTCGGCGAGTTCTTGGGATTCCTCTATGGGACTTGCTGATACCACTGCTACTAAGAGGCCAAGGAGTACGAAAGAGAGATTGAATTTCATGTTGAAACGTATCTGAGTTTTGTTGGGTTGTCTGGAAGAGCGGTTAATACCAAAGTAGGAGATACATGAAGAGGGACGATACCAACCCAGCTATTGGAAGCCTTATGTGTTAAGCTGCGGCTTCTGAATATTCAAGAGCTGCATTTATACAAAAATCCGGCTTCTTCTGGGAACAAGCGCTAGAACCACAGCATCCCAAGGCGTTTACGAAGCGCCTTAGATTTCCTATTTCGGTATCGCCCCTGATATTAAAGCACGAACCCTAAACATTAGATTAGAATCATTAGATTGCAGAACTGTTGTTTTTTTAAATCGTCGAAGAAATGATTATGGGTTGGATTAAATTTTAGTTTCTTAGAACTTGTTTTAGTTTTAAATGAAAATGTGGGTTAAGCTGGGCTGTTTCTTGATTCTCGAGTTCGAAACTTGACGGTACGCGTACGGCCTCTGACAGAATATAGCTATACTATGTCTCTTTTCATCCAGTAAGCAGTAATTCACAAGTGCAAGAACATAGTCTGAGATACTGGTATGTTCAGCCATTTCACCAGTCGCAAACCTTTGGAATTTCCGACAATTTTCGAAGAACATCACATCACAGTTCCACTTCAATCTATGTATTCTTGTACTAACAACAGCTTTCTATCATCTATCCAACGCGCTAATCAATAATTCGAGTGCTCATACGAATGTTTCGGGCCAAAATCACCGTGACCATACCCATACCCGTGTCCATCACGATGCCCACCACTACCATAACCTTCTCCACCTCCCCCATTTGCATTACCTCCAAACACACCCTTCAGCAATCCTGTCAAAGCGCCAATCAGACCACCACCACCTTGCCGTCCCGTAGTAGTATTTCCTTTCACTTGTAATCCTTTACCATTACCGCCCCCACTCCCATTCCCGGTACCGGTGCCGGTACCACCCGTCATAGACGGTGTCTCCGCGGAACTCCCTTTTCCCTTCACGTCCGTTCGAGTATTCGTGCCCAATGAAACTGTCGACCCTGCCAATGTGCCCGCGGCTTTTGGGTTAAGCTTGATATTTCCACTCACAGGTCCAAGACGAGGTTTGTTACTCGAGCTACCGGTACCGCTGACATTATCACCCGCACCCCCCATCGCAGGTGCTTTCGCGGCAATTGCAAGTGATGGGTGATTTGTTTTCGGGTCCGCGTTCGATTTCGCTTTCGCTTTTGTGCCTTTAGGCTCCCCTTTCGACGCATTCGAGTTCTTGCCCGTGTCGGATCCCTGTATGTCATCAGTTCTCAAATTCTTTTGTTTTTAGATTTAGGTTTATGCTTCACCTTTCCGACTTTAACCTCTTTAGCGGGCGCCTTCTTTATCTGACCCTGCTTCGCGTTACCTTTCTTTGATCCATTCGGGGCCTTGCTACCAGCTTTTGACGCTGAAATTGGCGCTACCAGGGGTTGGGTGGTGACGTGATGGCCAGTTCGAGTCGCAGTAGCCGTTACTACTTTCCCACCAGCACCAGAAATCGTTGATTTTGGCGGGGATGTAACGAGGGAAGCGTTGGCGATACGAGTGTGAGTGGGAGTCCCTCCCGTCTTCGGAATCGTTGCCGTCGAAGGGCCCAAAGCACTGGCAGATGTCCCAGTTGACACCGGTGCACCACGGATACTCGTCTTCGCCGCATGCCAGTGAGGGGTAAATGTTGATTTATGGGCTACACGGCTAGGACTGATGGTAGGGCCAGTCTTGGGGGATTGCGCTTGATGTTTGACACTGGCAGTGAATACAGGAGAGGGTTTCAAGTTGGATATGACGGTGATGGTGTGACTGCGCCCGCTACTATGTGTGTGGATGGGAGTGTGGGTGCGTTTGGGGCCGCTGGGAAGGGCAGTGGTGGTGGTTACGATGGCGGATTTGTTACCGTTGTGATTTTTTACGACTGAATTGTTGCTCGAGGACGAACTGTTGACGTTCTTGCTCGAAGTACCCTTCGTGGTTGAATGTTCCTCCTTTCGGCTGTTGCTGGATGTGTGACTTTGGGAGCCGCTGGTACCGCTGACTCCGGTGCTTCCACCAGTACCCCCCATATTTGCATTCAAAGTGCTCGAATTTGAACTCAAGCTGGAGCTGGACCCTGAGCTTCCTACATGCGCGTTCATGGAAGAAGCACCAGTCGAGCCTTTGGAACCGATACTTTCGAAACCAACACCTCCTCCAACGACTGTGTTCGACCCAGCAGAGCCAGGGAGACTGCTAATGGCGCTTGTGGACCCTGCCGTACCAACAGAACCTCCACCGGCAGTGATACCACCCACGGTTGATTTCGAGCTTCCTAGGCCAACGCCTATCCCTCCACCGGCGCCTACCGCATGCGCGTTCGTTCCATTACCCCCTTGAGTGATTGTACCTCCATTGACGACAGTACTCGATAGGCCTTTAGAAGCGGTATTGTTCGATCCATTTGAGCTGGCATTAACGCTCTCTTTTGCCTTCGCTTCTGGACTTTTTGAGCTAACGCCAGACTTCAGGATCGATGACGAAGCGCCAGTGCTCTGGGATTCTGCGACGGAAGGAGAGCTGGGTATTACTGTGCTGGATGTGGACGAGTTTGGGATTGAACCTGGGGCATTTGAACCGCTGGTGTTCGACGGGGTGGAAGGCGTGCTCAAAGTTGAGGTGGCTGAATCTCCGGAAAAGGATCCTCCAGCGTGGCCCGCTTGTCCTGGTCCTGACGGTGTCGTGGCGCCTGAGGAGGAGGAAGCGGCCGAACTTGAACCTGAGCTTGGCCCAGAACTTGATCCCGAGCCAGAACTAGACGCTGACCCAGAGCTTGAGCCCAAGGTAGAGCGGTCATTTCGCTGAGTACCAGCACCAGCGCTGGCATTTCCAGGTACTTGATCAGAAGCGGCTTGAGATGAGGTATTATTGGAAGAGGTTGATCCACTCGATCCACCTGAACTGCCTGAACCACTGGTGCTCGAAGAGGATGAAGAAGTCGATTTCGAGATGTGTCCATTAGCGCCCTGTGCGCTTTGGCCAGCTTGAATGTCCGTACCACCATGTCCGTTTCCGTTACCATGTTCGTATCCGTAACCATAACCGTTCGCATGGCTAGTGTATGGAGAGTTATACCCATAGGAAGGAGAGTAACCATGACCACCGTACGAATTCGAACCATATCCAGGCGAACGGTGTGCATCGTCTGCCTCTATTTCAGGTGTCTGGGCACCTTCGATGCTGGTGTTATCGTTGGATATGGATTTAACGTCTTCTCCTGGGAAGGGGGTAGGCGCTGCGATGATCTGGGTTATCAGAATAGAGAAGAAGAGAGAAACAGTGACGAAGGGCCTCATGGTTATCTTGCAGACCCAAGTGCTCTTCTATCGAGAACTATCTAAAGTTTGCATGAAATTACATGAGCAGCTTGACAGAGAAAGCAGATTGACAGGGCTTACTAGCAGCGTTTGAGCTGTAAACGGGAGTAGGAGCATTCTTACGAGATTTGCCTGTGGCTTTATGTGTCCTGGTAGGGAGATCTAGTGTGAAAAGGCATACATAGCGCTTCGGTTGGTGTGGATTTGGGAATATGCGTTCGATGCTAGAATAACCTAACATATAAAAGGAGTTTTAGAGCTTGAACACGATTTTAATACAAAGTTATGGGTTCGAATTCCCATTCTTTTTTCATTAGTTCGAGGAATGATTGAAGACGTATCAGGTGGTCTATGTTTTTGTCAGTATAATTTTTGAATGGGGATTCAAGAGATTAGAAGGAACATTATAGTGAGGAATATCTTCAAAATCCGCTCAATCTTCAATGGTTGCTGCTAGTTCGATATGTTAGTGTTGCAGCTAAGCCCGAATGACTGACTGGTAAAATCATTATCAATGTCGAATTTCGCGACTGCAGGCCTTGATTATGGTCTATAGTGGTCTAGATAGAAGTATCTGGTATGTGTCCTCGTTATGCCACTTTTTAGAAGCGCCATTCGATTTAAGTTGGGTGATGGTCGAAGGAAACAGAAGGAAACCGGATACGCAAACCCGTACCCAAGGGCGCAACCTTTGGAGTCAAGCAACGACAAATAGTAATCCACCTCCAGTCAATGGCCATCACTTGGACATCCAAGTACTAGTAATGCCTCCCTTTGCCAAAATCTCAAACATAGCTCCCAAAAAAAATTCTCAAAACTAGGGAAATAACAAATGAAAGCCAGATTCTGATGGACAGATAGTGTGGGCGCAATTGTCTCTTTGGTGATGCCGCCTACACCTTGGTTCTGGGCGTAGGACGCATCTTGAAGATATCCCTTGCGATCCTTGTACAAATCTGTCCAGAGCTTCATCTGAAAATCCTGGAACCACTTGCTATTATAATCTTGGTTGATGGAATGAGCTGGGAGTGATGGAAAGGGGAGTCCTGGTTGAAAACGGGGAATCTCTCAATGTCATGGACAGGTTGTGGAGAACGTGATTATTTCTCTGACGAGGTCTTCTCGACCTCGTATTTGGTCGTAGACTTGTCCTTCAGGATTCGGATTCGCCATTATCACCAATACCTGTTCAGTACTCAGTACTCAGTGTCCACGGCCTCACCACCCTGGAGTATAATGTCTGCAACAATTTATTCCGGGTTGGTAGATTCAGCTGGTACTGGAGGGATCTCAGTTATAGTGTCAGATAAAAGGTGGAATATCTGGTTCGTCCTCATTCCCTCTGTTTTTGTTCGGCATAGCTGTTTGGGCTATCTGGAGCACAGCAGACAATGCATCGTCCCTGGAGCGTCAATGCCACAAAGTAAACCCAAGATATGTGATGACCAATGTACTCCAGATGTACTCTCAGTCTAGGTGATACCGAGACCACACTCAACTCCTCGTTAGGTGAAACGCCCCGATATCGGTTGACAGTTCGCTCTTACTTAGTGGAGGAAAGTACGGGGTGTTTCAGGTCAAGCTGGCAGGGTGTGAAGATTCTGGCTTTCTATATATACTTCAACCCAACTTCTACCAGTCCGTACAATTTTTTTGACTATCATGACCTATAACAGGTACACCAGTTGGCGGGCTGGTCACTCATGGTAGTTACCAGATCACAATCGATGCCTGGGTGTATAATCCAGTCAGCGGGAATGTGAGCGACGGCGATGGACTTTTTCAAACATCGCTGTTTACTACCTCTTCCTTGAAAGTCGGATATCACACTGTTTGGATGACGAACGTTGGGCAAGGTGCTTTGGATCTGGACTACGTGAGTCTTTCCGTGCGTCCGATAACTCCAGTTGACTGATTTACGTCTTCCTTCTTTCTTCTGGTCTACCCATGTTAGTTAACATGGCAAACGCCGATAGGACAACCAGAAGAAGAGCTCATTACGCAGACGATTCAGGATAATGAGTCGTCATTTCGGTATTCGCCTGAAGGTGCATGGAATGTAACGTTTCCCAATCAAGGGATGTTTGCCGGTGGTTCAGGGCAGTAAGTTGGGTCCTTTTTGAGTTCGCTTTTGTTTCATGCTGAGATGACCGACTATGACAGCCAAACGACAACTGCCGGGGCAACTGCAGAACTCGCTTTTGAAGTATGTGGAAATACCAAGTTGGGTGACAAAGACGCGCACTCACGGGTTATATTTTTAGGGTTGGCTGGAATTCATTGACTTCCTGCTGATAGATGGTTGACATTGAATCTTTTCTTACAGGGGATACCGTGTTCCTCTATGGCTCCGTAGGCCCCAACGGAGCTTCATATTCTGTTCAAATGGATGACCAAGCACCCCTCAACTTTACTTCGTTGAAGTCGCCATATCGGCCAGGGACAATGTTGTACCAAGCAAGCAACCTTGGAGGCGGCAGACATACAGTTAAGGTGGTATCAACGTCGTATAGTAATTCTGGCAGGACGCTGTCGATTGATTACGCAGAGGTATATACAGTCCCTTCATTACAACTGTCGTATGTGCTTTTCTCTCTCTGTTTTGCTGGATATTATCTCATTCGCGTTTCAGTACAGGCAGTCCAAGGTGTGCCTTTACTTCCTGGATCATCAAACACTATGTACTCAGCTTAATGCTCGTTTACAGATTGACGACAGGAGCAATTATCGGTATATCAATAGGTGGATTTTTTGGCCTTACCCTTCTCCTTGGCCTGCTTTTCTACCTCTTCAAATGGCGGTGGAAAAGCCAACAATATAAGCGAATCAGTCAGCGGCCATCAAGCACGGTCTATGACCCTTATACATACGTACCCCCAACGGCAACAGCAGACCCGTCCAATCTTGTCTCTCCCTCAGCTTCTTCCCAAAAGTCACGCATCCTCTATTCACAGTCCTCGCACTCTTCGTTTGGTATGACTTCACCAATGTCTGCTGCATGCTCTGGGTCGACTATGGAGCCTTTTAGTCCAGAGCCATGTGATCCCATTGACAACGTAGGCATTTAAATTTTACTCTCTCTTTTTTGACTTGATCACTCAGCTGATGTGCATTTCTCGGTTTAGGCTCAACTCGTCACCGTAACATACCCAAGAGACAGTAAATGCAATCCCCAGATTACTCTGGCGCCTGCACCTGTGGGGACAGCAGGAATTAGAGCTTCAAGCAGTCATTCATCGTTGGCGCAACTTCCTCCTGGAGCCAGGATTCCTACTCCTCCTGGGTCTCAGGCAATCAATCATCCTCCTTCCTATGGAGGCTCCTCCGTATTACAATAGCGTAGTAGCCTTGATTCTTACGTAGATAGTCGCATGGGTTTCTGGTCGGACTTTATTTATTTATTGCATAGTTGCATAGTTTTGGTATACATATCACTTTCTGATTTCTACATTGCGTGCTGCATGGTGCAACCCTCGACCTACTTTTAAGTTCTTCAGCAGTTAAGGGTGTTACAGGGTGTTACACCTCTGTGTCCTGACCACGTTACTTCGCTCTAGGTAAGAACCTAACACCTTCTCCATCGCCAATTACAATCATTTGTGATCGTCCTGTCTTCCCCAGGATCGCGATAGCCTTCCTCAGAAGCGGAATAGGAATGCCACTTAACGCAGACTCGATTTCGGGCTCGGTTATATCCAGAAATGTTAGAATAACATTTAGCTGGCCAGTTGAAATAACCTGAAGGCACCATTGTATATTATGGGTTGTGATCTGGAAGTATTTGAAGGAAGACATACCCAATCGTACAAGACCTCTGCCCATTCCTCTGGTAATCTCCAATGTACGAGACACGATCGCGTTTGTTTGGGAGGTTCGTAGGCTGCCTGACCCTTGCCAACCATAGTAGCTAGAACATTCGATAGATGATTAGGGAGGATTCTTCCTATTTCCAACATTATCCTCAGTATGTGTAGATGAACGCATAACAAGTGAACGCACGATTTATCCGCTCATTCCGCAAGATCTCAGCCCAATCGCTGTCCGCATCGTCAGCATCCTCAACTTTGAGCACAAAGAGTTTCTTATGTCTGGCATAAGATAAAATCAAGCGTATCCATTGCTCTGTGGCTATGGATCGGGTGTTGGGGTGTGGTTGTTCGCTGTGTGGTTGTTAGTCGCTGTTATCGAATTTACCAAGGATTTAAGGTTATACTGACGTGAAAAACGGCGGAGCTGAGTGTATTGATGGTAGTATAAAGCCTGAAGGTATAAATATGGAGAATTTAGATGAAGAAGGGGATGATATGAGAAGCTGGCGTACCGCTGGTGGTGGTGTGTGTAGAAAGGGCCATATGTCAGATTGCGTCACACTCATTTAGGGGTTGCCTCAATTAGGTTGCAACATGATTTTTCTCAAACAGATGAATAATACCACAGGTTCATCATAAATTCAGAAATAATAAGCTTAATATTAATTGTTAAAAGAGGTGCTACTGCCTCACATCTTATTGTACATCAGTGGGTTCAAAGATACAGAGTCAATAGCGTGAACCGCCTAGGCCTAACGAAGACCACACTCGCACTAGACTCTAATTCATGTAGTATTTTAGGAGATTATTCTGCAGTCTTCAAGTACCCGATTGCAGAAGGAAGTCCCATATCCTACCAGTTTTACTAACACAGGCAATCTTCACCAAGTCTCCGGATTCTCGACGATTAAGTTTACCACTTCGTCGCGCGTATTCACGCACGATTGTTTCTTTTATAACAAGGTATGGCATGGGAAGGATTTGAAGCTGCGAGCACAGGGACTGTTCAGCAGGGGTGAGAAGGTGTAGGGATGGGCTACCGTCAAGGTTGAAGGATGCAGCTGTTGAAGAGGACGTCGGATTATTAGATGCTGCGGATGGGTGTAGCTGAGAGTCATTAGAAGGACGGTGATGATGATCCTGTGCATGAATTGGGGGAGAAGCGATCGTATTTTGTACAGCTGCCTGAAAAGAAATCGTTGTTTAGATCAATCGCTGCATCAAAAGGGAAAACATACCTCTCCGTCAATATCCATTTGAATTGGTCTGCACCTAGAGGTGGTAGTGAGTATAAAACGACCTATGCCACGCACCATGTGTCAGTCACATTCACCCTTTGGGATGGTAGATGTCATCAGGAAGGGTAGAATTTGTGAAGATGTCTACAACTCGTCAAGGACAGGGTTTATAATGATAGGAAAAAACGATGTGCGACTAATATACAAATGCAGCAGGGTTTGTAAGTACAGAAACATAAGATACCATGAGTGAATATAGGACTACGGGATAAAGCAGGTTGGTAAACGAGAAAAAGCGTGATGTAAGAAAAGTATTATACGGTGGGCGTCCATGAATGAGGTACAGATTGCAGCGAAGCATTATAAAGAGATCCATTCTGACTGCTTGTTGCAGACGAGATGGGGGGAGGTAATGGGCCTGGCCGAGGGGATATGCGACTTTGAGCGTCTTTAACAGGCGATTCACTTTCTGATGGAGCACGATTACCACTAGGAAGAATGTCAATAAGTGCTCATAAGAGAGGCAGTATGTGTTCGTACCTCCCATCCTGTGATTGTGACGCAGATGGCGTGATAGAAGGAGCAGCATTGCCAGTAGGTTCTTGTGTGATCTTCAAGTAACCTGACTGCACAAGGAAGTCCCAAACCCTACTTGTCTTATTTACATCGATCTTCACCAGATCTCTGGCTTCTCGACGACGCAATTTACCGCCCCTACGCGCATATTCACGTACAAGCGTTTCCTTGATACACAGGTAAGGTTTGGGAAGGATACGGAGTTGTGTGCACAGAAGCTGTTCTTTAGGGGTAAGGAGGTGTAGTGAGGGGCTGTTGGCGAGATTAAGGGGGCCAGCTAAAGGGAGGACACTCAGCAGCTGTAGGGCAATGATGTAAGCTACTTACGTGGTTTACGGGGATTTGAGTTGCTAGGACCTGCTGATGGACCAAGTCGAGGGGTAGACTCCCTAGACTTGCTTTCAAACTCTGCGAAAGATGACAGGCTGGCCCGACGAGGATCAGGACCGGATGATTGACGACCGCCAGCACGATTTTGATGTCGTTCCAATGCAAGATCCCGGGGAGTGTGTGTCTTGGGTTGCGTCTGATGATGAAGGAAATCAGTTTTCATCGCGGCGTCAGTCAAACTGACGTACCCGTTTGGCAAGGTCCATTTCGTATTTGTCAATGTCAGCACTGGTTGACAATCCAAGGCGGCGGTATTGTTGAAGTTCCTGTATCCGTTTTCGTAGCAGTGCTTCATCTACGATGACGACGTGTCAGAATATGACGTGCAAAAAAACAAAAAAAACAAAAGCAAACTTACAAAGCATGTCTGTTGAAAATGCCTCGTAATCTTCTGCTGTTTGCAACCTCGCAAAGGGTCTCAACCTGTGAAGGAATTCTTTCTCTTCCTTCGTTTTCTTCTTCTCTGCTGCTTGTATCTAATATCCCGCATTAGCGCCGCTTTAATCATAGAATGTTTGTCTGACCTTCTTATACTCTAGCAAACCGCGGTCATATACAACAGCCTTTGCCTCCATACGTTTGTCGACCCGTTGAAAGTACATCTCCAAAAGCGTAAGTTTGAAGGCGATGGAATCTTTCGTCTCATATGGCTGAGGCTGCGTTTGGGTCTCATCCGTTTCTTCATCAGCTTCTTCAGTCTTGACTTTAGGCTTGACGTCACCATTTACATGGTGTCCATTCGTGGTACCGTTGACAAGAGGTGCTTTACCGGCTGGAGGTGGTGCTGGATTTTTCATGGCCGGGTTTAAGCCATTCCGCTTGTCTTCGTCCCATTTGTTCCGAGCTTTGACGTCGTCGTCATTAACGTCTTCAATGATCTGGTCGCCACCATAATCGTAGACCACGCCAAATTCCAAATCCTTGACAAGATCCTCGGCATCGTTATCCAACTCGTGCTCAAACTCAAGCCGACCTGGGAGGAAAGTTGCAATTTCGTGGATTTGTCCTGGTAGCGATGTTGGCGCTGGCTTAGCAGCTGGCACCTCCTGATTATTCATGGCGGCAATGCGCCGGCGTTTCCTCTCATGGAAGACATCAGGGTCAATGTCAAAGTTCGCATCCATTCTCTGAATTCATTGAGTGATCAACACAAAATTAGGGGGGATAGCGAGGCTTACAGGCATGGGCCAATTTGCTGACTCAATATACACTTTCCGATAGTGTTGCTCAACCTCTTCTTTCGTCCGTGTTCCTATGTGCTCTGCGATTTTCTTCCAATTGCCAATGCCATGTGTAGTAATTCCGGTTAAAAGTAGAAGCTCTCTGACGCTGGTATTAGTGCAAATTACCATATTTGAAATTAGTAGGACTCACTCGTCAGCCCCCCAATCCTCCGTAAAAATCGGGTAGGAGTGCATTTCCTAATGAAAACAAGGTGATCAGAACCATTTAAACCGTGTCACTTGGATATGACCTACAATAACACGATAAGCATGGCCCCTTTTATGCTTTCCAAACTCCTTTCCAGAGCAGAAACATGAGGGGCATAAGTCGACTCCATCTCCTTGTCCACATGCGACATCCGCACATTTGATGCGAACACTATGGGTTAAATCACATTGACATGAGTCGCACGAATACTGCACGCCTGGCTCAAGCCAATCTTCTGCAGCAGTAAAGAAGAAAGTTCGTCAAAGACATATATGGCCAACAGTCGATCATGCACGCACTTTGAGTCTCATCATCTGGTAAAGTTTGCTGTTTCCGCTGCGTAACAGTCATCCTGCCACACACACGACTCCAATCGCGTTCCCTAATAACAGTCTACCCCCTCTACACTGAATGTTAAGAAGCTGGAGGTCGTCAAAGGGGGTGGGAAAGAACCGTAACCAAATCACTGTGGAACGGCGCCGACAGCGGTGAAAGTTAGAGGCTACTGCCACTTTAACGTCGTAAGAGAAAGAGGTTTGACTTCCTGATGTGTCCCTCAACTAAAGTTTGCGGGCCAACAACAAGTAGGGGCCGCGAGGCTGGGGACACCGACGACGACAGCAACGACAATGTTGAGCAGATGTTTGGTTCTATTTGTCAAAATCTTTGCGAGGGCGGCGATCATACATGCTCACCGCCACACAACAAACCATCATTTGAACTTTAAACTGGCCATTGCTTCTATACCGCTGGTTTGAGGCAACAAAATAATTATCGAATGGGATATCTACTTGAACTAGATGAGATTTCTATTATATTTTTCTTAATGCTCCGTAATTCTCAAACTACCCGGGGCCCTGGTCCAATTTAAAGCATATTAATATTTACAGGCTGCAGTCCGCAAAGAGGCTCTTAAGCTTCTGGCTCTAAATAATGCTTCTAGGTAGACCAAGCTATCTAATACACTCTGCAGGATGAATAAAACTCATGTTAGACCTGATGGTTAGTTGGGTAATCGACACCATGCCACAAGTCCTTCAGCTCTAAATTTGTCACTTCCCGCCGTTCCCCATCCTTTCTCCATTGTTTACCTTTAAAATAGACAAGCGCGATGAGTGAAATAGCGAATGTCATTATGCCTCCCCAAACGGTGTAGGTCCAACCTGTGGAGCACAAAATGGTTGATTTTTAGCTTGTACACAGTCATCGAGGCCCCCTTACCGTCCCCGAGACTATCCTAATAGCAGATCGTCAGTTCAAAGATGCAATTCAGACACTTTTGTATAGACCAACCTGGAGTGGGACCGCAAATTCGGTGGCCGCAAACGCAAAAGCCCCTCTAAAAGCACTATTAGTTGCAGCTGCAGTTGATGAACGACCATTGTTAGCATCGACGATGTAGGCGTATGTACTGGCATATATCCATCTAAGCCATTAAATCTTAGTACGCACTGTGGTGGGGAGAAAAGACCCTGTACGCACAAAGCACAAAATCCTGCCACGAATAGAAAGATGCATAGGGCCGAAACATGTACATGGGATTCGCAAATCCAACCAAATCCAACGATACAAGGAGGTAGAAAAAGGGCGCCAATAAGGATACTTCTCAGTCTGGTCTATTCCCTTCTTGGTCATCCAAAATGTATGTATAAAGTCGGCAAATTTACACTTACCTCGGGACCTGCATCGCCTCCTGATTGTTCTTTTAAACGGGACAGCTCCCTATCTGCAAATAGACCCCCGAAAACACTTCCAGCGACCCCTCCAAAACCATAACAAAGGGTCACGAGACCAATTTTGAAAGGAGGATAACCATACGACGTGCTGAGTGTTCGGGCGCTTGTGTAGCCAATAAGAAAGTTGAAACCAAAAAGAAGCCCTAAATGACGCGTTATATCAAAGGCAAGTTTTCGAAATATAAGATCCATTTACCAGATGCAAAAAGAATGATTAGATTGTTTAGTCTTCGGACAACGTACAGCACTGGCTTGAATGGGTTCACGTCGAAGAGGGACACCTTATGTACCGCGTTTGTGTCTGGAATTGGACCGGATGCAGAATTACCAGCTGCTCTTTTCTCAGAGCACTTTGGTAAACAGCACTTCTTTCTCTCCTGAACGTGTCATGAAAGAAGAATATAAAAATAAGGGTCGTCATCCCCGACAGGATGGTTAGGAACCAGAATATCGCTCGCCAATTCCATGCAGAGGCAAGAACACCACCAAAGATGGGGTCAAGCGCCTGTAGCAGTATATATGAGACATTTAACTCTCATTTTACGAAAATTGGCCTTAATGCAGACTTACTGGGCCAAGAAGAGGCGCTGTATAATAGACGCCCATCTAAAAGACGTAAGGATCAATACCCATTCTCTCAATCCATGATTTGAAAATGAGTCACCTTGCGTCCTCTTTCGCTAGGGTCAAATATATCGGCTAGAGTAGCTGCTCCAAGAGATATTACAGCACTGGAACTAGATCCGATCAATCAGAGCATCATATAATTTCAAAATGCAATTGCTCACCCAGCTGCTTGCAAACACCGAAATCCGATAACCCTACAAAGTTATGGAATTAGCAAAATGCCGCCCATAATACCACAGCTGAAGTGCTTACATTTCGGCGCTAGTGCTGATTGCTACGACAATTGTCCCGACGGTAAACAGGGCCAGCGATAGGACGTATACGAGCTGTGATCATGAAATAAGCGCCGTGATTATCACAAGACGGTTACTGTATGGCCCAACTCTGTGCACACCTTTCTTCCCTTGACCTCGCTGACTACACTCCAGATGAGGGGTACAAGTCCTTGAATGAGCACGAACATCGAAATGCTCAGACTGAACTGTTCGCTGGTAGCTGGAAGGTCCCTTTCCATTTCAGCAACGGCGGCTTTTTCGGTTGAAATCAGTTCGAAGATTAATTACAACTTTTTTAGTAAGCAATCACATACGATTTTGAATATTGGCTGCGAGTCCAGCAATCAATGATGCCGAAGAGATGAGCGCTAAGCAAACATTCTGAGGAATTTTGTTGTTAGCAGTGGACGGATGGTAGGCAAAACTCCACACCTTTCGAAAGGCAGACCATTTTCTTGGATCGTCCGTTACGGGAGCATGCTCGATGTTGAACTCTTGCTGAGAGTGAGTAGAAGCGGTAACATGAAGAATTGACAATGGCAATGGGAGAGAACGATCTCTCTCCACAACTTGTGTCTCGATAGTTAAATTGTCGTTCTCGTCACGCACGGAGAGGCTCTGCACAAGGGGAATAATCATCGCTACGGAAGGGTTCAAGTTGACGCCGTCAAAAGAGGGAAAGGAAGTGGTGTGCCCCTTGACACATATCTCCATTATAAATCTATGCGTGGTGTGGGTATCAAGTGAATACACCTCAAATGTTCGTTCGATGGGGTTGGCGAAGGGGTGATTCAATACTTTAATACATGGTCCGAGCCTATAAGCGGCCCCATTTTTTTATTTTCTGCTTCTCGCACGTTAACACAGGAAGGAAGGTCATCATTGCATATTATTGTCAGTGTACGGGACGTATTTGTCGGGGTTCTGTGATCGATTGGTCATACTGCCACTTTACATCCCTACTTTACTGCACCTGGTGGGCTCTGGATGGCATAATAGTGGAGTCGTGGCGAGCTTTTGGGCATAACTTTGACATATAACAATATGAAATATATTTGTGGTACCGTGAATTCCCGTGTATTTCCGAAAACTACCGCAAAATAGAGCACGAGGCTCCAGAGCTCCATTGGCAAGTTTTACCTTGAGAACAGATCACTTACATAGATCCATTATTAATATATGCAACAGAGATTCCTTTGTGTATGCAAGAGAATTGAGTTGGGAATGAGAGGTACTACAAATCAAATTATAATCTGTATTTTTCCCCAGCTGCAGAGAGCTTCGAACTTATGTTCGAATGTTCTATCCATCGAATGGACATCGGCCAAGGAGTGGCATTTTTGTGGGTCTCTTTCGAGACTCGTTCGAAACAAGGTTTGAAAGGAGAATTATAAGGCCATTTTTTGTCGAAATGAGGGGGGAAAGGATAAAAATTGATAATGGCAAATGCGAGGGAGTTTTGCAAAGCTTCCGTTCGGGGCAAACCCCTTGCCCGCGCTCCGACAATTTGTGCATATTACGTTCGGAGGCCACTGCCCATCAGGGACATATTTTTCGGTCACGTTTTCAGCAATTCCCACAAGTATACATTCACGACGCGTCAATTTCGCGCTCATTTTCTCTCACACCGCGTCAACTTCAACATTAACATAAAACATTACATTGGTTATCACAAATTACAGTTCTGCGCCCATAACGACACATGAAGGTTCTATGTGTCGCCGAAAAGCCTTCCATCGCCAAGTCAATCACCCAAATTCTGTCTGGAGGTCAATATCAGACTGTAAGTTACAGCGTTCTTCACAGTTTTGAAAGACAAGATCATAAGTTTTGGGGTTGATCTATAGCGCAACTCGCCATCTAAATACATCAAAAACTATGATTTTGATTACCCTCAAACTCGAGCTTTCTTCACGGTGACGGCTGTCGTCGGTCATCTCATGGCTACTGACTTTGGAGAGGAGTATCGCAAATGGAATTCTTGTGATCCTTTTGTGCTTTTTGATGCTGCAGTCACATCATCAGTTGCCTCGGACAAGAAGGACGTGGAGAAGAATCTCATCCAACAAGCCAGGACTGCGAATATGCTCATGATATGGACGGATTGTGATCGGGAGGGAGAACACATTGGATCCGAAATTGTACGGGTTTGCAAAAAGTCAAATCCTGCCATCCAAGTGAAGCGGGCAAGATTCAGTGCCATTATTGCGCAGTGAGTTCTTCATGATATATGTATGACTGCGTTTTCTACATTTTCCATCTGGCTAGGCAAATTCACAATGCTGCTCAAAACCCCGTAGAATTGGACCAGCGACAAGCGGACGCAGTGGAGGCTAGGATATTGCTCGACCTCAAAATTGGCGCGGCATTTACAAGGCTCCAGACGCTGACGCTACAAGCAGCAGTGCCAGCTGTTGCAGAAGAGAAGAGCATTGTTTCCTATGGTTCGTCGCGCTGCTTTTGCCCTCTGTTGCATCCCTTTTTTCGTCAGGCCAAAAGCAGCCAAACCGACTTCAACCCATTGTCATAAATATAAGTTTTGTCCATAACTTAATTCTCCTGGTTTAGGTCCCTGCCAATTCCCCACCCTTGGCTTTGTGGTTCAGAGATACAAACTCGTCAAGCAGTTTCGACCAGAGGTTTTCTGGTACATTTATCTTTCATTGGACATGGAAGGTGAAGAAACCAAGTTCAACTGGGAGAGGGGGCACATTTTTGACCGGGAGGTTGTCAACCACATTTTCGCGCTGATGTCGATGGACCTCACAGCGACGGTCAGCAAAGTCACGAAGAAGACCACGAAGAAATGGTACGTTGCTTTTACATGCAACATTGATGAATATCGTCTTACAATGCATAGGAAACCTCTTCCTTTGACAACAGTCGAATTGCAGAAGGCTGGGTCAAGACTTTTGAAAATGGCCCCTAAGAAGGTTTTGGATGTATGTACGCTTTCCATGTTGTATGTCAATTTTCTGAAGACATTCCCGAACAGATTGCCGAGAAGCTATATCAGCAAGGTTTTGTCTCGTACCCGCGCACAGAGACGGACCAGTTTGACCCACAATTTGATTTCATGAGCTTGATTAACAAGCAAACAGCTGATCCTGCCTGGGGGAACTTTGCGACTGGGTACGTGTTTTCAGTGTGGTAGTGTTACCCAACTCTTATGACACTTACCAGGTTGCAGAATGGAGGGTTTGGACCCCCTCGTAGAGGAAAAAACGACGACAAAGCGCATCCTCCTATTCACCCAACCGCACACGCCAACAACCTGAATCATGATGAAAAGAGGGTGTACGACTATATCACGCGTCGCTTTTTAGCTGCATGCTCGAAAGATGCAGAGGGATGGCAAACTACCGTTGAAGTAACCTGTGGTGGGGAACACTTCACAGCTACTGGCCTCATTGTCACTGCCAGAAACTATCTTGAGGTTTTTGTTTACGACAAGTGGGAGGGACACCACCTTCCCGACTTTCAGGAAGGACATATGTTCGCACCAAGCAAATGCGAAGTACGGGAGGGGCAGACAACCAAACCCTCCTATCTCACAGAAGCAGACCTGGTCACATTAATGGATAAGAACGGCATCGGTTTGTCGCCGGTTTCCCCACTCAGCGCGAATATAAGCTGATATACGTTCAACAGGCACCGATGCTACGATCGCGCAGCATATTCAGACAATTATTGATCGTCAATATGTGATTGACCGCATGGAAGGCGGGAACAAGTGCCTGATCCCCTCAACTCTTGGAATTGGACTTATCGAAGGCTATAACCGCATTGGTTTGGTGAAAAATGTTAGCAAGCCGCAACTGCGGAGGGAGGTAAATGTTTTCTGTTTGACATTGCCTTTCCTGTGTTGAACTCTCTGCCCCTTTTCAGACAGAGCGAAGAATGGTGCAAGTTTGTGAAGGAACTGCGAGCAAGGGTGACATGCTACATATTGCCCTAGAGCAGTACAAAGAAATGTTTATCCTCGTCAGACGCGAGTTTGACAAGGTTACGACTGTGAGTAATCATTGATAGAACGTGATCAATTAGTGTTTTAAAGACATTTTTTTCCGCGACAGGCTGTAAACCAGTATCTTTTGGGAAATGGCGATGTCAATGATGATGATGGCAACGGTGGAGGCAACAATGGTGGTGGTAATGGCGGGGGTGGGGGTGGAAACGGTGGCAACCCAGGAGGCAGAGGTAATGGAGGGGCGGACAGTGACGACGATGACGATGACGGTGGTGCGGGTGGTGGTGGTACCCGCGGTCGTGGACGGGGCAAGGCTAGGGGGGCTCGTGCGACAACAACAACGCAGGGCCGAGGTCGTGGTGCAAAAGCAGCTGCATCTACGTCTGCGGCCTCCCATATAGCAGGTAAATTTGTCGCCTTTGGCTTACATTTCCTTTACTGAATCTACCTTTAGCAGGGACATCTACGCCTTCTGCTACATCGTCGACCCCTACGTATGTTCAGCCAACCCATTCCACCTATGCCCAGCAGACCGCCACTACAAATACTCCAACGATGTCCCCAGGTTATTTCACGCCCACATCTGTCACATACGCTCCCCAACAACCTGGCGCTGCATACACAGCGCAAGCATCAAATTCATCTACACCCACATCATGGCAAACACCATCCGTTGCTCCGCAAAACCAGTACCAGGCTCTTGGCTATGGATATCCGCCGCCAATGGCTCATAGTGGACAACTCTGCAGTTGTAATAAACCTGCCATTCAGCAGCTCGTTCAAGGCGACGCCATGACGAGTGGTAAACCATTCTGGGCCTGTGCCCAAAACCCAAGTTGCCACTTCTTCATGTTTGTCGAGAATGTGCCGATGGTGGTTTCAACTCCTGCATCAAGCACACCGACGCCTTATACTGGGTATGGTACACCTGCGAATCGGTCTACTTCAACTAGCAGCATACCTGCGAAACGTCCTGCGGTATGTACACTGTGATTGGTTTTGCACAGCTGTTGGCTCAGTGGTTATTAACAGGAACCAGAGGTTTCACCTCCTGCTCTGAACAACCAACGTCCTTGTGACTGCGGAGAACCTACAGTTTCCCGTGTTACGCAGAAGGAAGGCCCCAATAAGGGTCGTGTTTTCTGGAAGTGCGCTAAGGGTGGTTGCGGGTTCTTTTCTTGGGATGATGAACCGGCGTCTGCCAACTCAGGTTCAAAATCTAAAACTGGCGGTGGTGGAGGGGGTTCTTCAACAGACGTGTGCTTCAAGGTAATTCCAGGCCGGTCATTCAGGGCATTTATGCTAACACATGGACAGTGTAATGGAACGGGCCATTGGGCGTCTAGTGGGTGACAAATTAATGCGTTTCTTCCAGTTCGCTGATTAACAGTCTGCGTTCCTCAGATTGTCCAAATCCAGATACCAGCAAGCGGTCTCGGAGCTTTGGTTCTAGCTCCAATAGCAGCATCACCTGCTTCAAGTGCAAAGCACCAGGGCATTTGAGTACTGGTGAGTATTTGTTTACACGGTTTCTCCAGGACGATGCTAATGTCTGGATAGCATGTCCAAACGGGGGAGGCGAAAGCAAACCTTCATACGGAGGGAAAAGCTCAACCGATGTTTGCTACAAATGTAACCGAACAGGGCATTGGTCCAAAGGTGGGCACCGTCATCCATTTCAAGTCTTTTTCTATAACTGAATTCTGTGTGAATAGACTGCCCTAAACCCATGAGCTCAGGATATGGTGGGGGAGGACGGTCATTTGGAGGTTCCCGCCGCGGTAGAGGGGGTGGTGGTGGCGGTGGCGGGAAGTCCAAACGAGGAGGAGGAAAGAAATCAGCATTCAAAGCAGCTGACTTTTGAAACGTTGAAACTTGGAATCTTGACTTTTTTTTCACATCATTGGACGTTAACAAATTGCTCTACTCTTCATCATGTTCATTGCTAACTTACTGACATCGCTGTACGAGTAATTCATACAAGCCTAATTGTTGTATCATTCAGCATATTCTAGATTCCTAACCCATTCATTTCAATCATTCAAACTCGCATTTTGATTAGGTACTTGCATCCCGTTCATTTTGTATCATTCTTGCAATTCAATAAACCTCCAATCGCGGAAGAAATGCGACTTGTCAAACACAATTTGGTCTTATCTTACATACATACTCTTGACTTGTCTGACTTGTGTTAATAGTACCATAGCTCTGACATGACCATGACTTTTCCATTTGATTCTAGACCTGCAGGCGATGTCAACGCGTCCCCTCGCACCCCAAACGCGGTGGGGAGAGTGCGAAGGCTCGGAGAATGCCTGATGACCAAGCAGTCTAGGTGAATTCCAGGCCCTGAGCTCCTGTCTGTCTTGGCATTGAACCTATACATTGCCTCCACAATCTGCACCCTTGCACTCCATTCGAAATACAATGGGCTTCTCGCGTTTTCTATTGGTGTCGGTGTTATCGTGCGCAAGAACGTGTCCGAGCCTCGATCTTTCCTGATAGCCACTCTTTGAGCAGGGTCCTGAATCGTACCCTGGAAAACTTGAAGGGTTCATCGTACATTCAAGGGATGGGTTACTTATCGGAAGAACTCTCTAGAGGGCTGACGGAGGCAATTGAAGAATGCACGGCCTATAAAACGAGCAGACAGGGGGGGCTATGGGCATCATCAAACAACTCCACTTCTTGTGTTTTATACACAACCCACCATGACCCACTCGATATTAAAAGAAAAAGAAGACCCAAAGCTATTTGGGGCTCACAGTCCAAATCCCAGTCTATCTCATAGCAAAGATGAGGAGACCACATCCATCCAACATTCAGAACTGGAACGCAAGAAGGTCCTCCGTAAAATGGACCTCCACCTGCTGCCGTTCATCTCATTTCTTTACCTGTTATCATTTCTGTGCGTATTCCTTTCTCCAACATGAACCAGCGGCTCATATTTTGTTATTTATACGCCAGTGATCGAGCCAATATTGGTACGTGTTCTCCCCAAAAAATACTAGGCCTGCTTTTCTCACTGTTGAACAGGAAATGCCAAAATTGCTGGCATGGCCCACGATCTACATCTCGACGGCTTAAAATACAACGTGGTAAGTTTTTTCGCTCCTTCATGTCTCTATCGCACAATTTAAATCTTTTTGTCAGATCGCCGCAGTATTTTTCGTAAGAGCTGCCCATTATGTCACCGTATGAACGCAATACTCAAGTAGAATTCTAGATCCCCTATGCCTTGTTTGAAGTTCCATCGTGCGTATTTGATTTAATTTATTTTTGGGGCAAAGACTGATGCTCCTGGTTCTCCAGAAATATCTGCTTAAAACTCTTTCGCCCCTCAATATGGAGTAAGTACTTGTTATTCGTCCATTGCTACCTTTTCTGACGTGAGACGACAGTACCCAGTATCATGGTAGCTTGGGGCATCGTAATGACGCTTATGTGCCTCTGCAGGTCTTATGAAGGCCTCATCGTGTATGCTTTAGTCTCTTATCTCAAAATTGTCACTCATTTGGTCAATTTAGCGCTCGTGTATTTCTTGGATTGACAGAAGCTGGTCTATTTCCAGGAATTACTTTCTATCTTTCACTATGGTACAGGCGAAGGGATGTCGCGCAGCGAATCGCTATATTCTTTTCTGCTGCCACTATTGCTGGCGCTTTTGGTGGTCTTCTTGCGTATGTACCCCCGGTTTCCTATGCCTAATGTTACAATATTGATTAGGAGCTCATAGATATGGTATTGAGCATATGGAAGGCATCGGTGGACTCTACGGCTGGCAATGGATCGTAAGTCAACATATCATGAATTCGACACGTCATACTCAACCCCCTCTTTACTAGTTCTGCCTTGAGGGTATTGCAACCGTCCTATTTGCCATCGCCTCATTTTTCTTCATGTACGACGTACGTGCTTTGTAGCGTCTCTCTTTGTGCTTTTTTTGCTCATGTCTTTTTAGTATCCTGAAACTGCTAGTTTTCTGACGGAAGACGAACGTGCCATTGTTCTGGAGATGCTAAAAGAGGATCGCCACGGATTACCAACAAATTTCCAGATGAAATACGTTTGGCAAGCTATTACAGATATCCACACCTACTTCATGGTTGGTATCTATATGGGTTTGTTGATCCCCGTTTATGCCATCGCCTTGTTTACCCCTACAATCGTCAACGAACTCGGATTTTCTGCCGCGAATGCTCAGCTATTGACCGTTCCGCCTTTCTTCTGCGGCTGTGTCGCCACAATCATCAGTACGCGTAGACCCCGTCGTAACCTTCATCCCCTTTAATCATAATATCGTTTTTTAGTTGGCCATTTCTCCGATAAATACAACAAGCGGGGTCCCTTTATTGTCATTGGCTGCCTCATTTCTTTCGTCGGCTATGTCGTCCTCTTGACCCAACGGTCTGCTGCAGCATCATATATCGGTGCTGTTCTCGCTGCTACTGGTGTTTATCCCTGCGTACCCGTTACACTAGCATGGGCAGGTTCAGCGTCAGGTGGTGATATGAGGCGTGGCGTAGCCTTAGCTATGGTCATTGGTATGGGAAACCTCGGAGGGTGAGTATTCAAAATTTCCTGTCAATATTATCCCGAACATCATCTAACCCAAATTGTATCTTTAGAATTTGTTCTTCATTTATTTACATCAGGCCTCCTCGCTTTATACTTGGTCACTCCGTAATTATTGGGTGGCTTTGGGTTGCGTGAGTACTTTTATTTATCGCCATTCAACTTGAAACTCATCCTTTCACTATATAGACTTATTTTCAGCTGCCTGTCAATGTGGGCATTTGATAGACAGAATAAACTCAAAGAAAAGCGCTGCCGTGAAGAGAACATCGACGAATCTCGCCAGGCTGAGTTTACAGAGCTTGGTAACGACAGTCCCCTTTTCCGGTGCGTAATTTAAACTATTCCTCTATCCAGTCCTGATTTTGACATTTGCGCTTTAGATATACAATCTAAAAGATATGACTTGCTTGCTACATAACGTTTTAGCCTTAGTTACTACGCAAACGGACATTTTTTCCTAACGCTATTCATCACGACCTTTTATATTTGTTATAGTAGAATTTATGAGCTTGACATGTATCCATAGCACATCCTTCGCATATTTTTCAACTTCTTTTGTTAGAAATAATTACACGTTTAACCTACTTTTCTTTTGGGAACAACGTCGCAATTTGATGGGTCACACGCCTGGTCCTGCGTTCACTCTTCTGCAGTTCTTTCTCACCATGACATTCATCACACAAATCTTGAACAAATCCTTGATCCCTTTCAGAGATGCCGCACCACCTCGTCGTCTATCAGGACATTGCAGACTGGATCGTAAACCATCTGGTCGATTCTATGGAACCTCCAGCTGGACTTCCAAACCCATCTATTCATAACAGTGATGATCCTAGGCCTCATCTATTCCAAACCCATCCCTCAAGAGCTGTTACTCCTCGGTCGCAGAAATACCTTTTCTCGAGCATTGAGCTGTGGAGCAGAGGCAGAAATTATTCCGAAAGGCCGATCCCTCCTCGACAACTTGTTGGACATTCTTGAGTACGAGCCCCACCTTGCGGTCCATCTTCAGACAATCGTCGCCTGTTGGAGTTTTGACGTCCATTCGGTCTCTTCTGAATATTCTACGGTACCACGAAAACCCTCGGCGATGGCAATTTGGCTTGGGGAATGAGCACTACGACCCCTTCAATGGTACCTTCACTGATTTCAGCTTCTATCGAGAGTTCACTCCCGACCTCGAATCCTTGACTTGCAACTTTGCAACAATACCAATCGAATTTATCTCATCCAATCGCAGATTGAAGTCGCTCGATTTGACTCACGGCAAACATAAAATTTCATATTCTGAAAACTCTGCCGTTTTAGCTTTCCGGCCGACCATCAAGCACCTAAAAAATGGTCATCCTTCCAGATTGCTTCGACGACTCTCCAGTTGTGGTCGCCCACATCGAGCTGCAGTTGATTTCTCGTCATTGGAATGTCTCCACACCTATTCTGACGCATATGCTGAACGAGATCGTGATCTTTTCGCTGTTCAATATCTGATACGCCTGGCTGCATTATCCTTGAAAGAGTTCACAATGTTCACTAATACGCTTTGCAAGTAAAATTCATTCTATATTCATTCGTTCCTTTATCTCATTTAGCCCACTATATTCTTCTAGATCAAACTCCCCATTCCGTCAAATTTGATCTAGTATGGTTGCAACGCTCTACAAATCGTAGGCTTGAACGCAGTCTCTCATAATATGACCGCCGTCCAACTTCCTTCAATGAGCTTCTGGTCACCCTGAGCACCATTCCAAAGCCCAATCACATCAAAAACCTTTGTGTCAATGTACATCTTCCGTTTTATGCAAGTACTCGTTGCGAACGCTTTGTGTCTCTCCAATGGGAAGCCCTGGACGAGGAACTGCACCGAATCATGAGCATGAGCTCCTCCGCCGAGGTTGCTTGTTCTTTGGGCATTCAGTTTTACCAAGCGTTTCAAGACACAGAGATTATGTTGCATGAAATAGCCCTTCAAGAATGCGATCAATTCGCGAAGGGGTTATTAGGAAGACCGGTTTCACCTAACAACCTCTCACAAACGGATCAAATTTGAGCTTACACAAAGCCTAAGAGTTGAGCGTTTTGTTCGTCAATAAGGATCGCTGCGGTGGCATGGGTATGTTGTGCTCCTCTTTCAAAGTATTTGTTTCTGAATTGCACCCATTCTGTGGCACAGATTTACCGCTTTAATACATTTTAACGTTCAACGTGGTCCTGGAGACTGGACTTGTTCATCAGGATCATTTTGACCCAGTTATCCAATAGCTTGTCGCTTGTATAGCGAAGCTGACGTACCCTGTTAAAATCACAGAAAGGGGAGCCTATGTTGGGAATCATGTGCATTATTTTCCTTTGACACCAGCTTATTGGATCGTTTCATGCATACTCACATTAGAGTCGCCGTTGTTTCACATTGTCGCAATGAGCTCTGGTAGCCGTTTGTTGTCTACCGTATGTTTTAGTCGTCTCGTTTATCTAGGTTCGCAGTGGGCCTTTTAACCTCGCATTGTTTGGCTATTTATGGTATCGCGGGTTGCAATCAACACAACAACGTCTCCTGACGATTGCTAGCCAGGACGCTGATGCCATCATACATGTACGACGACACTGCTAATTCTATTCTAGGAAGCATGAGCTCACAAGAATCTGGACCCAATTGTGGTCTAGGGGCGGTATCGAGGAAGGAAGGTCGCCTACACGTGTATATCAACCATCGCACGAGTCGTCATTGTAGCCTTTTGGGAAGACAAGTTTTCCCTTTTCAGGCTTCCCCCAGCGGCGGCAATAAACGTAATGCCTTTCTTTTCTTTTCTTGTATTTTTTCGCTTTCTTTTCTTTTTTCTTCCAAACTTGCATCATCAATTGACTCTCCCTTCTTCCAAACGCAACAATGTCGCCAGCAACGACATAGCCCGTACGGCTTTGGGGACGCTTGCCATTTCAAATCTGATCTCCAAGAGGTGAGGCGGTCGCTGGGGCGCCGCCATATAAGGGCGCGGATGGCACGTTCTTGCTTCATCAGTAGTCCCGTACCCCTCCTATTCATATCGAGCGTCAACTCAAGCATACTTCCTTTCTAATTCCTTGATTCCTTGTTCCCCAACTGTCAAGCTCCATGCAAGTTGTCGAGCTCTTGCGCAAAATTTTGCGACTTTCTTGTCCAGGTACCTGGGATTCCGATCGCATTACTGTGCAAGCTCACGCCTGCATAAAAGCTTTGGATAACAGTAATCTCAGCGCTGACGAAAAGCAATTGTTGAGGACATATTTCGAACGGCAAGTCTTTCGTCTTTCAGCGCTCCGTCTCTTTCTGACTCAGTGCCTTTAACAGACTGCTCGAAGACGCCGAGAGGGGAAATCACGCCTGCACATCAAGTGGCACAGCGTGCCAAAGGCAGGAGGTGTTCACCCTCCCTATACAAGGTGATTCAGCCCCTGACCGTATTGAACGGCGCCTATTAAAGCCATCCCTCCGAATAGGCACAAAGTATAAGGACAGCACCTCTAAAGGCCCCGAGCCTATGCTCATTGTTTTCGAATGTCCTGAGACGACTCTTCCCAATCCGGTTTACCATTCCACACAGGTTATGGCTCTAGGAAGGAAGCTCGTCGAACAAGCTATGAGCATCATCCGGCACAATAAGGATGCACTCACGCCCCACCAGATCCAGCAACTGTTGCATCAAAGGGAACAGTAAGATCTACCCCCATGAAATTCCGATCTTAACAGCTCACTTCGCATTGTTGTAACGTCATAACAGGCTTGAGATTGCGGAAAGGAAGATGGATTCACCGAATGCATCGGCAAAGGTACTGAAAGCCGGCGTATTTATTGACAACGCCATTGCGTTTCTCGAGGACACGCAATTCATGGTGGTAAGACGCTCCACATTTGATCTCTTCCTTATTCGCATCTAAAAGCTAATCTGAATCTATCGTTTCACAGGAGTTGAAGGATGCTCTTGGGAAACTGGGGGCTGAGAGCCTGGATCTTGAAAATTCGATTGCCAAACTGCACATCTCTCACCCTAGAGCCATATGACGGGTGTTACTATCCTACACGCCTGCCAGTGAGAACACAAATATCAATGTACCATTATAGTAACGCATTTGCCATTAGAGACGTATCTAGCATGTATTATTACCATTCATATGGCGAAACCGTATCGCCTTAACTGTACTTGTATTCAGATTGTTGTAGAACTCCAGCCGTATTTTCCTCTCACAGCTCTCCTTTACCGACATCGCGTAGATAAATACCTGGGGCTGACGTTAGACTTGTCGTTTTTGCGCTCCAATTTGATGAACATTTATTGATGAAAAATAGGTACTAGTGGCGGCGGTCACTCGACCCACCTTGAAGGCGCCTTCCTTAATCGCCTTATATTGTTTGATTAATTTGGATATTCAAAGGATGGGACCTGCCATTAGCCCGAAACGCAGAATGCGCGACCAAAGGGAGAACAATGATTGCAGAGCATGGGAAAGCGGCTGCGGTAGGATTCAGTACGAACATCATCCATATTCGGCAGCCGTTTATACTTCCCCACCCATTTCCTTATGTCAATATTGGGATCATTCATTGTCCACTGTACAAGAGTCAGTCATGATGTGATGAATGTCCTGACTTGTTATAAATATCTGGTACCTATGAGGGAAACATTCGAGCTTTAGCCCACCCACATTCCTTACCTTCCTTTCCCTCTTTTTCGCCCTCCTTCAGCTTTCCCTACCATGTTCCGCCAACGCAAGGTTTCCCTCCTCTTCGAGCGCGCGCTTCGCCCAATTCGGAGAAGCTTCTCGTCGGAATCGGATTCAGATTCGATCATTACGCCAGATGAAGAAGTCCAATTCGAGAGAAAAATGAGCGTGGACGGGTGCGTTGAGAAAATTAATATTAACATTCGTATGTGATCTTGTGCTAATACGGATACCCAATGCAGGATCATTACCAAAAGTCTCTCGGAGCCGTTGCTGGTACGTTATCTTCAACCCCTTTACCATCCAGAGCGCCATTTAATACAAGTCTTACAGTCAGATTCAGATATTTACACAAGCTTGGAATATGAAGATGATCATGACGAAACATCCTCGGAGTCGGAGGGTAAGGCTCGACGCTCAACGGATCATTGACAATGTCACTGACCTCACAATAATCTTTAGGTGACTACAGCGTTGACGAAGAGAGCGACACCGATGAAGACTCTTACCCTGAGCTACCCGTGTTCTCGTCTGACCCCGCAGAGCGTTCAGTTCAAGCAACCGAGCTGGCAGACGATTTGCTGGAGGAAGCTTTCGAGCTGGTGGAACAATATATGCACATACTCGACGACTTTCATCTCGAAAGCCTAGAAAGTTTGGAAGAAAGGTAGTAAATGTAGTTCATTGGAGCATACATACCCGCTAACACGAATTTCAAATGTCTAGGCTCTATCGAACAAAGGAGATGATGGCTCTCAAAGAGGACGAGGCCCCTGCGACTCGCTTGCTGAAAGCTCGAATTTATCTTAATGAAGCAGAAAGCTTTCTTACTAGGGTTCATCTTCTTATCGTAAGTACTCACACACTATTCATGAGCTCTATGCCAATTATTTTATTATCAGGAAATGTCCGAGGCACTTGCAGAAGAGCTGAGTGACAGCGATTCTGTTGACGGGTCGATGGATTGATACGCTTGTATGATGTGGTATATTCACCTTGTTTCATATTATAATTATATATAATTTACTTAGTCTACTAACTCTAACACACCTGCTTTATACATTCATTTAATTATTTTTCCGTTTCTACCAGAGACTCTTTCAAAGACAGGTTTGAAGCAAGCAGCGCCCAAAAAGGGTAATTATTTCTAGATTTAGAACATCATATAGCGTGCATCAGAGCTCAGCGCTCAGCGCTCAGCGCTCGTCATACTCTCCCTATTATTTTAAAGAGATGATATGAAATTGTGTGCTCAGTGCTCATGCGTTCATGTTTGTCTCATTCTCTCTTTGGTTTGCACCCTGCATTTTAATTTTTCCCTTCTTTTTTGCTGTTTTACTTCTGTTCGAGTGTCGCTTTTCGGCCCTCTTATTGCGCTGCACGAAAAGCCGAAGCGCCGCGATGCGTATGCCTTGTCTTATGCTATGCATATCTGTCAAACTTGGCGTTGACTTTTCGAAGTGCAAAATTTATTCCTGGTTGATGTATTTAATGAAATGACTAGAAGTATCTACTATCTGGATGTTCTAAAATACAGAATTCAACTTTTAAACCGTGCTGATGAGAATGATTAAGCTCATCCGTTTGCACATACTCAAGGGCATCTGCTACATACTCTTCTTCTGCTAGCTCAGTTCGGTGCCAATGAGCAAATTCTGCTCCTACAACAATCCTTGTGAGAATGCCTTCTGACGCATCTTTCCTCACTTCTTTCTGACGACGCGCCAACTCGACCAATGCGTAATCAATCGTGGTCCAGCCCCCGTAGTCGTAACGTGCGAATGCGGGTTCCAAGTCACCGTGTCCACGGGCATTGGCACAGAGAAAGCCTTCCCAGTCGTTCATAATGCGCAGCACAATAGTCTGTACCCTAGGGATGGTCTTGTAGCTGAGCAGGGCCTTGAGGGAAAGGTGAACATCCCAGAGATATTCGTCGCTATCACCGACTGACTCATCACCCACAGTCACCAAGCTACCGACCCGGAGCTTTAGGATCTCTAGGTTGGGAAACCGTACCCCATGGCGAATGATCCTTTTGAAGCCTAAATTAAAATTTACAGGAATTCGAACATGAATTAGTTTTCCTGATGTATGATAGAACTGTTACATTTGCTTACTGCGATCATAGTTCCCCTTGTAGTGAGATACGTCCAAAGATACTAGGTTCTGGGATACTGTGCTCAGCAAATTTATGACTCCAGGGAAAAATGGTTTTGGACCAAGTTTGAGTATGAGGTTTTTGACCGTAAGGTCTTGAAAAATGTCCTGGGGCCAGATGCGCGCGTAATTGGGGGAAGAGGTAGTAGACCGATACTTGATTTCATCAAAAAAGAGCATGTCCAGTGCAAAACGTGATGCTCGCCCATGGGCCACTCCGTCTTCTGTCAGTGTATCCAACTCCTCCCGTTCCTCCTCTTCCCCCGTGTCTTCTTCTTCTTCTTCTTCTTCTTCTTCGTCATCATCATATTCTTCCGTTTCCGGGTATTCGAATTCGAGATTTTCAACCATCTTAAGCGACAGCTTTTTCAGGGTTGGAAATGATTTTGGAGAAAGCGATTCCATCAATGTTTCCTTGCTCATACAGATACCCACATCGAGCAGTTCCAGATGGACGAGATTACGAAGATGTGACCTAAGCCATGTCATGTCGGGCTCGTGGAGTCGTCCGCCATGCATTCTCAGGTGAAGTTTGCATGAAGGAGGAAAAGATTTATGCACAAGAGCCAGCATTTCTTTTTGTTCTGCGTCAATGGCAACAGAATCCGACCCTTTATTTGCAATATTAATAGAGACAACGGCCGTCTTGATGTATTGGCTGATAGTGTTGGTTGTTTGAGAAGATAAAATCTCGCGCATCAAGGCCAGCTTTTCCGACGTGATGGGTATGGTGACCTCGAAAGCATGTTTTCTGGCAAGCGGCGTCCAATCTCGAGAAATTAAGGCAGCTTTAAGAAGATGGTGATTCCTCTCTTGAGCCCTACAGATTCGTTTTAACCATAAGAGGATGGTCTCAATCAATTCGGTGTACAGGTGAGGAATCGATGAAGGTGGTGCGGTTTGTTCTGGCAACGCCATCGATTAGTATTGTCGATAGTCGTGTTCGAGTCAGTTCAAGCAGGTCACAGTTTAAAATTTTAATTTGAAGTTTGAATTGTGAAATTTGGTTTTCGTTTGTACTGAATTGTAGTTGTTAGCCAGGCGACAAATGGTGGATACCTCTTCTGACCAAGTGCTAGTAAAGATAAAGATAAGATCTAGATAATATGCTATGAGTTGACGTGATCACGATCAGGGCCCCTAAGAATGACATGTTTGCATTTCAACAACATTGTTCCTTTCGAATCGAAACCAGTTGTATCAATTGAAAAACAGTACAGTAAAGCTACACATAGTTATAGATCAGACTCTGATAACACGGTAAGCAACCGTGTCATGAGCAGCAACGCTAACGCTGAATGTCGACGAAGCACTGAAAGTGCCCGAAACATCCTGACCAGTCCACATATCATGAAGCCTGAAGCTGCCCGAGGTACCCAGCCCAGGTACGTTCGAGAACGTGAACTGCTTCGTGGCAGTGGAGCTAGAGGTGTTGATGATGAAAACATGCGTTCCGAGACTGGAAGTACCAGAGTAGTACTCAGGGGGCGAAGTCGAAGGCATGCCGGAAAATGCGGTGAATGGACGAGCGGGGTCACCGACTGTGGTATCCTGGTGGAAGGCAAGGAGCTCCTTGTTCTTGATAATATTCACCTGCGTTGTGTTGAGCTTGGTCAACTATGGAACAAAAGGAGTCTCGTCAGTATCAGCCATCGAATGTCATTTATTTGCACGAACATCTGTACCACTGTTTTCAAGGAAGTGATTAGTAAAAATGATAACTATAGGAGATGCCGAAAAAACCCACAGGAGGATAGGACTCTTCATGAAAATCCAAGCAGCAAAGTGCGTTCTCTGCTCTTGGATGGTAAGCGCGCCATTGCCTAAAAAAATCAGGAGTTGAATATCATGGACATCTTAAAAGGGATAGCACAGCACATACCGATTTCCATCATGTCCATGTCGTTGTGGGCGTAGAATTTGACCGATGAGAGACGCCCAGCATTGTTGTTGATGATAGACGAAATGTAAGACCAAGTTGGGCTTTACATTCAGGTAAGAACAAAGCTTTTGTTACGAGTATGAATGGGAAACGTACCTCGAGTCACCGGACATGCGCCATGAGTGCCCCTATCAAGGTTTCAATAAAAGCTAGTAGACGAAGAATGACGAGACATACAACACGACCACCCCATTCCCAGACGTGAGCCTGGCCCCAAATGCAGAGACTGTACTGCATGGTACGAGGAACCGAAGCGAGAGCATCGCTTGAAAGGCAGCACAATTAGCAGGTATGAATGTATTAAGTGTAGAGGCAACTCACGTCATGTATCGGTATCGAACGGCTGAGTTCGAGTTGCTGCACGGCTGATCAGCATCTGTGTGAACTGGGGCATTGGGTAAATATACATACTACCAGTCATTGTTCTGTGGGGTCTGAGAGCAATGGTCATCACTTGTCGGTATCGCAGATGACATGGAGATGTAGAGAGACTTACTGAAGCATCTGACCAGTTTCCGGGAACGTTGCAGTTGTCTAGATTTGTTCGGTTAAATCCATGTACTAGTATATGGATATTAGGATTTTCGTTACGAACCATATTTAAGATAGTCAATGCCCCAGTCGCTCCACGTTTGGGCGTCGAGCTTCTCGCGTGCGAGAGAGCCTGGGTATCCGGCACAGGTGAGTGTTCCAGCGTCACTACAAAGACGTAAAGACGTGCATGGTTAGTCTGGCTCAAACAAAGAGAACACGGACGAACCTGTAAATGCCAATCTTAAGCCCAAGAGCATGGACTTTGCTGGCGACACCGTTGATGCCGCTGGGGAATTTCGTGAAATCAGGAAGGATGCGTCCTGTGTTGGGATCGCGGCTTTTCTGGGACCAGCAATCCTAAATATCAAGGTAGTTAGGGATTGAACCAAGCTCAGTAGAGTTTGAGTCCACAACTCACATCAATGTTCACGTATTCGTAGCCAGCGTCCTTGAGACCAAGGGAGACAAAGGCGTTTGCGGCAAGCATAACCTTTGCATCACTGACGTCTGAAACCGTTGGTTAAAATCGACAAATTTAAATCAAAGAGGAAACTAACCACATCGATAGGCATTCCACGAGTTCCAGCTAAAGTCTCTATTAGTACACTGTTGGGCTATGTCGAATAAAAATCGTCCTACCCAAGCGCAGGAGTCTTGCCAACTGCAGTCGATGGTGGAGTGGTTGGTGCACTGGCTGCAACACCAGTCACAGTTGCAAGGTTTGAAGGGGCAGCTGCTGGCTGAATGCATTGAGAATAGTATTGGCTAGCACGGACGCACGTCCATCTACGGGGAAATCAAAACTGAGTTAAAAAGTCCGTGATTGCCAGATGCGAGAGGCGCTTACCCTTCCTGACAAGTAGTGGCACCGACAAAGCCCTCGCCACCACACTGAGCGTAAGGCGCTGCTTGGCCCAGAGCAATCGCACACAGCGATAACAGAGAGAGAGTTGTTGTATGGGTGAACATCTTTCGACACAGGCCTTTTTTCAGGCTTGCGTCTCCCTTTTAAATCAAGCAACAGTCCGCTGCTTCGCGTACCCGGGTGCAGAAGGCGACCTTCCATCGCGCAGGAAGATGTTCGGGATGCAAAAAATAGCAATTGAATGCCCATCACTAGGTCGGTCCGATAACTGAGAGCACGAGTACAGGTTGCAAGCATGTTGGGGATCAAGAAAAATCAAGTCGTAGCAGGTTGAGGACCATAAACCAATAAAAATAGCATAGAAGGAGTTGAAAAGGAGCCACTTTGACAAACGGAAGCCTGGTACCTTAGGAGATGGGCATGGTTAGTGAGCTTCTACGTCAAGAAACAGCAGGTCTGGTGCTGGCAATATGGGATGGTGTCCGTTTCTCCAGTGAATCAGCACATGCAACTCAGCGGCTTCTTGTTTGCAGTGCTGAGGAAAGAAGCAAGACTCTCGACTGATAGGGCCTGGATAGGGCAGTTCAAAGGACAATAGGGGGTTAAACCGTAAATTTCCTAGACTCTTTAACGGTCAAAAACAACCTTTTCTGGTTTTTTTTTTATCAATAGAGATGGATAGATGAAGCATGTTGTCAGTTGAGAGGCCCAAACACGTCGCACGACTGTTGAACGTTGAGGGAGATGCAAGGGCGTTGGTTGAGGTCAGTTGCATCAAGATTGTTTGGTAACCCAGGCTGATGCAAACATCACAAGTTGCACGGGGAGACGAACACTTGACGCTTAGGTATGTATAATCCAGGTATAATCTGCACATGCATTGCCAATGCGTTGCTGATTGTATTCGACAACTGATTGACAAAACAATATTATTACAGTATATTTGATTATCAAATGCTAATGATTTAATTCTGTATACTATACGTCTAAAATTGGCGCCGGTTCTTTGACCTCAACATTTCAACGTTTCAGCCCGCATCAGCCGGGTCAGTCAACCACACCACTCTTCTTGAACGCTGAGTCTAAATTCGAACTCTTTTCCAAAGAGCTCCTTTAAATACGTATTCCTCATCCCGTCGAGAAGCTCCGCGTACCCCCGTTTATGTCCGCTGAAATATATCACTGCAATCGAAAGGTAGACTTTCTTCAGTTTGGGAAGATACAATGAACCTGCGCCATTTCCAACTGTCTTCGTGGAGAACATCCTGTTTAACTCTTGCCACTTGGCACCGGCAGGGCAAGGCAATTCACCATCCACGTAAGCCATAATTTGGACCGTTTCCAGCTGGGTAAGATTGTTGGTCGAAGCGAGGCGCTCAAGAGTCGAGCAAACCCCAAGATACGGATCGTCCGTGTATGATGGAGCAAAGTCCACGTCCACAATTAGCGCCTTCAGTGTTTTGGCCTGAGATAGAATTAACTCTTCGAGACATGTTGCTCCTGTACTACCTGTTGAAACTAGGTGTAAGCCCGTGTCTTTTCAGGACTATTTAGAATTGATGTCGACTTACCCTTCATTGGACACGGAATTCGAATCGACAGCAATTCCAAAGAGTCGATAGCTTGCGCTTGGAGCATATCAGATACCGCTTTGAAGCACTGAGGTGAGTCCTCTAGGCCAAGATAGAGCTTCTTCAAATTGGAGAGTGGGAGAATAAATTGACCATCAGGTTCTGAAACACGTCGTACTAGACTTGTTGCCGAATCTGTAAAATGGGAAGATTGCATGACATCGATTCGAAGTGATTCCAGGCAGGGATACGCAAAGCTGTCACTGAAGACTGATAACAGGGTTTCGTGAGAGTCGTTCCCATTGACTTTGCGAGCCTTGTCAAGGCCCTCGGAAGACACAATCAATTGACTGTTATCCAGACTGAGAGACCGAAGATAGGGTGCGAATGACAAAACCTCGATTGGGAAGTCAGATACGCGTGTGAGAGAGAGGCTGCTAAGTGAACGATGGGCAAAGAGCAAGTCCCCAACGAGTGCACGGATAGGCTCGAAACTGCTTCCCGTCCAACTTGGAGAGAATGAGGGCAGGTATGCCTGCGTTTGGTCCATATCAATCGCGAGAGATAGGGAGTTTAGGTTGGACGCTTTAAGAAGGATTGTGGAGCATTGCGCCTGATCTGACGGCTTGAGAAGCTGAGCACTTGAGCTGGGTAGGGGATAGAGAATGTGAAGCACGAAGTGGTGGATATACTGTAGCAACTCTGAGTGCCCAGTAAAGAAGGAAATAAAGTCCTGCAAAGTCCTGCCAGAGGATTCCGAATCTGACTGGCTTGTCGTCACTTCAATTGTTCGGAAGAGGTGCTGTCGGGATTGATGGAGACAGAAAGACGACAACTGGGCAATGGATTTCACAGTCTCGAAATTACTCTCCTCCCCTAGAACATTGATTATTTCTCCCAAGATATCGTTAGGAATGTGTGGGGTCATTTTGTGCTGACAGATTGGTGAAAGCTTTCAAAAAAAATGGACGTATGGGTGAAACCTCTAAGAGTATTGTCAAGGTCTGCAAATACGTGTCACCCCAATGTTCGCACTGAAATGCAACCAGTCCGACCCTGCGAACTGAAGGCAACCCTGCACACCGGCATTTATGGGGTTAAGTGTTTCATGTTATCGTCGTCATTGTTTCCACGACCCGAAAGTGGTTTTCTGAAATCGCTGGCGATATATCAAGGTTGGGTTGTGGGCAGACAGAACAATTCCAACGATGTCACGGTCGGCACAAGTAATAAGTTAGCGCTAGCCTCAAAAGTTGACGAACTACACCAAAACTTCCACAGACTGCACATTATAAACTCCTATGACCCCCTACAAACAAACGCAAAAGGGGTGACTATCATCCTGAATAAACACCGCACTCGCTGGAAGGAGGCGAAGTCGACCGAAATTGTCCCGGGGCGAGCAATCCTTGTGACTTTCCCCGCACACTTGCAACAAAATGTAACCATCCTGGCAATATACGCCCCTAATGATGATGCCCAACAAATAACCCTATGGGAACAACTGCATGAAATCTACGAAACAGGTAGGAGTGGACACAACAAACCCGACCTATTGCTCGGTGACTTCAACTTAGTTGAAGGCCGTATCGACCGCACATCAAGAAGACTGGACAACGGAGCTTCAACAAGACGCCTACAGGACCTTCTGCTCAGCCTCAACATGGTTGATCAATGGAGAGAGGAAAACCCCGGAATACAGGAATTCACGTACCTTCAGAAAGCCACTGGTGCACAGTCACGAATTGACAGGATATATGTAAAACGTGATATGGCTAGGCACTGCTACCAATGGAACAACCAACACTCTGGCATCGCAAGTGACCACAAACTAGTATCTGTGAAGATCGACATGCCCGAGATGCCCCACATCGGCAAAGGCAGGTGGATGATCCCACCAGTAGCCCTCCAATACAGACCACTGATTGACAACATCAAACGCCTGGGAGAGACTACGCTGACAGCTCTGATGGTAAACAGACAAACAGACCAGAGCCAGCTGCGAGATGAATACCTCCCCCAGAAAGCACATGCGGCACTTAAGGAGAAAATACTATCCCTTGCAAGAAATCATGTGAGGAAGACTATCCCCGCTATCCAGAAGCAAATCAACGAGAAGGAACTGACCCTTAAGAGGACCCTCCTGGATCTAGAACTCGAACCTGAGGACAGAAGAGAAAGACACTACGCACGGGCTGCAGTACTAGAAGTAGAACTGTCAGAACTATACAAACTCACACACATGACTAAGAGATCAGATATACAAGCAAAGTTCTGGAGAGACACAGAAACAATAAGCAAAGCATGGTCGAACATAAACCGAGAAATTCACCCAAAAGAAACAATCTTCCGCCTAAGAAAACCGGCCGCGGACCGCAATGCACCACCAACTTATGAAACCAGGACAGACGCCATGGCAAACCTCGCCGCAACATATCACGACGGCCTACAAGAAATGCAAGAAATAGGAGCGACCACGGGTGAACATCAGGGAGATCAATCAGATGTAATAACAACATCATTATCTATACTAGACAAGCGCCTCAACCCGGAACAAGCTAACTACATGGCAGGTGACATAACAGAAGATGAAATAGAATCCGCAATCCGAACCCTAGCAAGTGGAAAAGCCCCTGGCCCCGATGGCATACCCCTGGAACTCTATAGATTACTGCTTGACGAAGCTGAAGACGACCAAAAGGCGAAACAGCACGACGATGAAGTGCCCCACTTCGACCTCAAAAAGTACCTCAAAATCATCATAGATGACGTTGCCTGCAGGCCTCCAGTCGTCTCCCCCGACACAACAAACTTTGCCGATGGCTGGATGTGCCCTCTCTTCAAGAAGAATGACCGAACCGACATAGCCAACTATAGGCCAATCACTGTACTCAACACAGACTACAAAATAATGACGCGCGCACTCACCTCGAGAATGAACAGAGTGGTGGGTGGACTCATACACCCCGACCAGGCAGGTTTCATGACTGGAAGGCACATTGAGGACCAAACGGACCTCGTGCAAATGCTGACACACCTGTGCGAAGTAAAGGACATTAATGGAGCCATCATCTGCCTGGACCAAGAGAAAGCTTACGATAAGATCAGGCATGACTACCTATGGGAGGTGCTCAAAGCCTTCAACTTCCCCACCAAGTTTATAAACATGATCCAGAACCTATACGCAAACGCGCACACAAGGGTAATGATCAACGGAGTAATGAGCAACCCGTTCCAGGTAAGAAGAGGCGTCAGGCAGGGAGACCCACTGTCCTGCTTACTCTTCAACCTCGCCATCGAACCGCTGGCCGAACAACTACGCAAATCACAACTGAAGGGCATCACAATAAACGGCACGGAAAGGATTATAGCGTCATTATTCGCCGATGACACTACTGTGTACCTATCGGAAGACGACGATATTGAAGACCTGTACACACTACTGAACGAGTGGTGTAGAGCATCAGGCGCAAAGTTTAACACATCAAAAACGGAGATTATACCCCTGGGCAACGAACCATACAGACAGGACATGAGGCAATGGAGAGCCATGGCCCCACAACACAATCCAGTCATCCCCCAAATCCGCATAGCTAAGGAGGGAGAAGCGACCCGTGTCCTAGGCGCCTGGGTGGGCCATAAAATAGACAACGACACGATATGGAAAAAGAAAATAGACGAGATATCCCACGTACTAAAACGGTGGAATAGAGGCCACCCGTCACAAGAAGGACGTCGGCTCATAATATCCATGTTCGTGGGTGGAAAGACCCAATACCTGACGAGGGTGCAAGGAATGCCAGCAGCCACCGAACACAAGATAGAAAAAATGATAAGAGACTTCATGTGGGACAAAGAAGGCACTGAGAGGTACAACCCCCCAATAGGATTGACCACCCTGGCCGAGGACATAAAACGCGGCGGGAGAAAAGTACTGGACATAAAAGCCAGGAATGAAGCAATCGACCTAATGAGATTGAAAACATATTTGAAAGAACCCAATCAATGCCCGAAATGGACTAGAATTGCAGACGAACTCCTAAGCATGGCTGCCTCAGGAAGGCAAGGGCAAAGGAACCCCCTCACGCATATCAATCCCTTCCTCCAGAAATGGGAACCCAACCAGAGACGAAGCGACATACTCCCGCCAATCCTACAGAGCATGATAAGAAGCGCAAAGAAGTATAATGTCAGATTTGCCCCAAAAGAAATCAACGAGGACATGAGAAGGAGCATGCCCATATGGCACCACATAGGAACATCAGCAAATGCAAGGCTGCCCGTAAACGGGGCTGCAGCCAGATGCCTAATGACAAACCACCAGATAAAGACCACAGGACAAATGGAATCACTGGCTAAAACAAACTGGCCACCACACCACATATCCAGCAATGAATGCGAGTGCACAGAATGCATGAGGATGGAGGACAACCAAAAATGCAACCATCCACATACATGCGCGACACTCGCCAAAAGATACATCAATGCCCTCGACGAAAAATGGAAACCAAGAGCCAATGACCCCACAGTACCAGCGGAGAATAGAAATGAAATGGACCACACCGGACAACAAGGAAACCAACATCCACAAACCACAGGCACACCCAATCACCAACACCCCACACCCCACACCCACACCCAAAGCACAACACATAACGGTTTCCGCGTGTTCACCACGAGACACGAGGAGCCAAACCCACCAAATCCAGCCAACAACCCAGCACCAAACCCCCAAGAAGCACAAGAGGGAACAGAACCCGTAGAAGTGGAGATAGCAGTGGAATGCATAAACCAGGGGAGCGACGATGCTGAGATAAGAGTAGCATTATGGTACTGGAATAACCCCACCCAACACAACAATGAAGTACTCAGGATGAAGAGATGCTATGTAACAGAGGAGAGCGGCATGATTGTAGCCGCCGCCATACTCATGAGAAGACATAACAAAGGCCCAATGAACGTCGAATCCAAAAGGAACCAATTATCCCATGTGCTAACAGTGAGCGGACCCAAAGCGGAAGAACTCAACATGATCGACCATCCTATGAAACAAGCCCTAAGGAATGCGATAACACACTTCCGCCTAAGAGAAGGTGCTACAACCCTAAAAGCCGGACAATGTAATAGAGCGAGCAGATTACTGAAAGAAACCGAGAGGCCAGAAGACTCGATCATAAACTATGAAGAAATATCAGAGACCCACCACCACGAAACAAATGGAATGCAAATATCATCGAGCACCCAATCAACTCTATACAGAGGCGCGAAAGAATTTAACAATGAGAGAAAACTCAAGCAGAACGAGGAAACCTGCCATATCGACGGCCAAGGAAACACTAACAGGAGGGCCACAAAGAGACGGCTCAGCATAACCAGAGCGTGCATAGCCGAAAGATCCAACGGAATAAAACCAGACGACCAAAGAATATGGAAATCACTAAGAAACAAAAACATCACGAAAAAAATCAAGGGCTTCATGTGGCTGGCAATGCACGACGGCCAGAAAGTAGGTAGCTACTGGGAAAAAATACCAAACTACGAACACAGAGCAATATGTAGAGAATGCGACACAACGGAGTCCATGGAACACATCCTAACCGAATGCAAAAACACCGGCCAAGAACATATATGGAGACTGGTAAGAAGGATGTTCAATGAAAGACACATCGAATGGGAAGGCCCAAAACTAGGCGATATGTTAGGAAGCGGCATAGGAATGAACAAACCAAGGAACATAAAACAAAAAGGAGACTCGAGACTCAGGACTATAATAATAACTGAATCAATGCACCTGATATGGAAGATAAGATGTGAGTGGAGAATAGGGAGAAACGAAGATGAAGAAAGAAAACACTCCAGAGCCGAAATCATCAACAAATGGCACTCCATCATAAACACTCGACTCAAGATCGACTGTATACTATCAAACAAGAGGAAACACGGTAAAAAGGCAATGGATTACGGACTAGTATACAACACATGGGCTGGTACCCTGAAAAACGAAGGCGATACAGGAACGGACTGGAGAGAAACAGGGGTTTTAGTGGGTATTAAAGATTA
>NHTK01006041.1:0-47326 GCA_002938355.1 Panaeolus cyanescens | reverse complement strand
TGGGCTGAGGCTAAGGAAGGCGCTGGGGACCAAGTTGAACATCGATGGTTGGAAGTTGAACGTCGAAGTTCAACTTCAACCAATTTGAGAAGTTCAACCGTGGTGAAGTGTGGCCTTTTGAAGCGCAGGGAATTGCCGGATGATGTAAATTTCTCAGAGGCTTGATACGGCGGCTTCCACCTCCGGGAGGCTCCGGGATCCCATCAATTCGGTCCAATAGCTCGGATTTGAGGTGAAAGGGTCGAAACTTACCTCAGACTTCGTCCAAAATGGATAGTGACGTGAGGCCAAAAATATGAACGTCATATTTTTTCAAAAAATATTGTATTCATATTGATTCGATACGAATTCATATTTTGTGATCATATTTTGAGGTCATTATTTTTTTCGGTCCTAATCCATATGAGCAGCGTGCAGCTGTGTAGATGGACATGAACTTTCTCGTACTTTCCATGACTTTCCACCTACCAACGTATTTTCGTCTGTTCAGCACGTGAGATTATAATGTCCGTCAAGCTAAGGGAAAGTCACACTGGGCTATCCGAGTCCGATGGATATCGGAAATTGAATGTTAGCCTTACTGGAATGCCTACCAACGCTTTGCATCCCATCCTATTGACCAAATCTCCATTTCAGCTTTGAAAGTTGAGCTGCGCGCCGACTTTGCGTCTTCTGTCTTGAGTGTCAAAATGACTCCTAAAGAAGTTCTACTACCTTCATCTCATGTTATGACTCCATTTGCATCTCCTCCATTCTATTGGAATTTCCTGCGTCCATGCTGAGTCGGCAGAGGCATCGTATCAAGCCGGCTATCCGGATAGCTATCCTGGAGTCCCGCCACTGTGGATCTTTCTGAGTGTTGGCTTCAGCAAGTACGTCTGGTATCTGTGTTTGAGACACGGCAACACTTCGGCCATAGCCTAGCGTACCACCGTAGCTGCATTCATCCCGTCGCTTGTTCATCTGCGCAGCAATCCATCATAGAGGTCGCGCATCCCAAGGACTTGCTGGAGACTTACCATGCTGATCTCAAATTAACTCACGTGCAAGAAAAGACATTTGTTCTCCAGGAAAAACTCGACACTTACATTGAACGGTATGATCCCCCTTGCATCTCAAGGTGGAGGCAGATCAAGATGGAAAAGGAAACACCGTACAACGCCGTTCCCATTGCCTCTTTCTTCATCAACAGTAACAAACTTGTCGGACGAATCTGGCTTACGGGCTGTACATCCCATCCATTCTATGTTTTCAATGAATGAGTAAGACTTATTCCACCTCTTTATTTGATAACCAGGCGAACAAGAAGTATTAGCTGATAACGCAGCTTTGTCGCATTGTGCTGGTTAGTAGGTATGTCAGCATTCTATTCATATTTAGTACTAGTAAAAATGTAATGTGTAGACTTGATTTGATATGACTCTTTAAATCTAATCCCCCGTTTTTGATTGGTGTGACGATTGGTGACCAACAGAGCCACGGCCTCAGCTCATCATTGCCGTCTACGAAAGGGGTAATATCATTGTGACATGCAGTAAAGCTTGATCTATTTTCAGTGGGTACGGGCTCTCCGTCATCATTCCCTACTCCTCCAATGTGAGGCGCGACGAGTGACGCGTAATGGTCACGCAGAGAGCGCATATGATGGCGGGCGAGGCAGTGGGGACTGTTTGTATGAGTGATGTCTTCTGACAATCCTCATAAAAGGGCGACGTCTGGAATATTTCCCCATACCATACCATTCCATTTCTACAATCCTACAATCCTACTTTCTATCCAGCTTTCTAACGATTGACGTATTGCTTATATTGCATACCTCGTACACGACTTCAGCTAGGTACGTTTCTGCTCTTCCTTGTTCGCCTCGAAAGCCCCAATTTCTGTCAGTGCCCTGCGCCTTTGTTCGTTTTATCTACACATACGGCATCCACACCCCGTATACTACATTCTCCTGATATGACCAGCAGAGCGAAGCCCAAGCGGGTATCGTTCAGCGCTTCTGATCAAATCATCGCCGCCCCTTCTCCTACTGCATCGTCAGGCTCTGAACCAGATCCAGAGGAACTGGCTCATCGAATGAAACATCTGGGGCTTGACGCTGCAGCACACGAGTCTCACACCAAGCCGCCACATTATGGTCCGGCTTCAGATAAAAGGTCCTCACCTTCTCGTGGAAGCGTGCCTGTCCCCCCGACACCGGTTTTGAAGCCGAGGGAGCTTCCAGCCGATGATGCTTCTCAAAGCAGGGCTTTGTCAGCAAGATCGTCACACGCTTCGAGTTCCAGTCCTGGATCGACGGCTTCCAGTTTATCACCACATCATGCGAGTCCTAGTACCCATCTCCCCCCTTCATCGAGTGCTCACGCAATATCGACTGCTAAGCGTACCAACTCGCCTCCCTCGAAGCCGAAAAACAGTATTGCTGAGGAGGAGGAGGTGGCTCTTATCCTGTCGACACGGCTTACATCTGGTGATCCGTGGGGTTGGGATCTCACGATCGACCCGTTGACCCAGGGTATTCGCGTATCGAGGATGATACAAAAGGAGGGACATTTACCAGCCGCTTTTTCAGTGCGTTCGCAGGGTCCATATAGAGGTCAGGTAAAGATAAAGCACCACGCACTTCCCTGGTCGCTCGTCATTCGACCCAGAGAAGGTGCTGAGTGCGTGACTGTTCATGATGTCCTCGACGCTTTGTATGTTTTTCTGCACAAGCGGGTCAGTGATGCTGACCTTGCGGCTGAGGGGAAACAGCGGCAAAGTCAGATCGTGCAGACAGCGATGGACAGAACGAGACGCTCCACCCCCGAGGTGAGACGCATTGATTGGCTGTCGGGTAGTACCATGTTCTCTGGCTTGAGCTTGGGGAAAGATGGCGAAACAGTGATTTTGCTTACGAGCCCCAGCAGAAGGTCTTCATAACTGCACTGATTGTGCTGGTTTTTTTTATGGACTTCATTCTTTTTTGCCTACTCGTTTGTCGCAAGGGACTTGTTCCTGGGATACATACCCCACATCTAGTCACTAGTCACCAACCACTGCTCCACAATCATCTCTGTCTTTATCTACGTTGCCCATCATTAGCTTAATTCAATATTGTAACTATTACCGGTAGGCTGTAGCTTGATATAATCGATATGTTTTAATTTGTAATTTGATATGTCGGCCACAGGTGGATGGGGACCAAACGCTGGACGCTCGCGACTCTTGAAGCTTGACCTAATATCATAATGGATACCCCTCTCTTATACTTGGAATGAGCTGAGCCCTTCGGCTTCTTTCGGAAAGCTCTCCATTCATTGGCAGAATAAAGTAACTTGAAAAAGGGTGCAATTTGCAGAATGATGAAGGTTAATCATTTCATTCGCACGAGGAGAACCTTAAGGAACGTTTCACCTCATGATGAACTTGGCTCGTGTTCCTAAGAAGACCCGCATCATATGCCACTAATTATATTCGTCTGTACGAAATGGCGGTAATGTTAGGGATAGTTTTGTATTGTTTTAAGAGTCATATATCTCTTTCTAGATAACCTGACCACGAGTAGCTCATTTGAAAGGAGTTACTGGACAGGAAACGGAGTAATGGAAATGGTTATGGATGCAGCGCGTGCAGGCGAAGTTGACTGCAGTGAAATGACGGCATACTCTTATTGGTCACACACAGACATAGTGCTGATGCGGACTCACTGACAGTGACGCGCCGTGGTTGTATAAAGGCGGGTAATATCTACTGCTTTCCGCGTATACTTACGCCCACAATCCTGTATCCGCCGCTCGGAGTGTTACGAGAAATTTCCAGCCATAGTCTCCATCTGTACCGCAAACAAAGGCGACTCTATAATAGCATAGGTACGTTTATGTCTTGTATGATTGAATTTACCGAACAAAGCACGTTTATCATGCTGCCTGGTTAGCTATAAGTTGCCGCTTTCACGTATCGTAATCCATTCTGCTCCTTCAGCTTCCTCAGTATGCCTCCGCACAGAAAACGAGTATCATTCAGTGGGATGGACGAAATAATCGGCATTTCGGAATTTCACAGCCATTCAAGCTCCTTAGAGCGCGAAGACAATCATGATCCAGTGTTTGCACACGAAGAAACTGAAGAGCTAGCGGTGACGCCTGCGACAGATTCAAATTTCACGGAGGGATCTAGCACTGATGTTCATACTCCAAGGACACCGTACCTACGGTCTCGTGAACTCCCTATTGTTGATGAAATGCAGATAGCAGGCCCTTCACCGAGAAATTCTCCGGCGCTTGCTTTCCCTCCTAATTTCAGTCCGCATTCTTCCTTGTCCTCTGTCTCTGAGTTGAGTTTCAGCCCAGGACAGCAGGAACCCATACAACGTACTGGAGTTACCGAATCACGCGAACCAATACTTTCCCTCTCCTCTCATCTCACCTCTGGTCGTGTATACCGATGGGATATGTCGACTGACCCTACCCTGTCAGGTTCCCCTATTTCTGTATTGCTACAGAAGAGTGGTCATTTTCCGGCCGCAGCTTCGATGATTTCTCAAGGACCTTATATTGGGGACATCCTTGTGCGTCACACTGCACTACCATGGCTCATACACGTTGAACCTAGTGACGGAAAAGACTACGTAACTATTCGCAATCTTGTGGTTTCCATCCATACATTTCTACTCAGGAGCGTCTCTGACACAGAGCTGAGCCGGCAGTCCCTCTTAAGGAGGAATAACGTCGAGCAAATAGCTCTGAATAACTCACGCTCTCATGTGCTTAGAGTAGATTGGCTGCTGGGCAGCACCATGTTTGATGGATTGATACTGGGGAAAGATGGGGAAACTCTCGTTTTACTGACATCTATGGCTGATCAACGGCCTTGAGCGGTGTCTTCATCTATTTGTGTTGCCACAATGTCGCATAGCTTGGTTCGAGATGTATGTTTACTAGTATTACGCATTATTAGTTTCTTAGTTACTCTCTAGGACGGGATGCCAACGCCGTCTATTTCAATTTTTTCAAGTGCATCGTGATGTTCTTAGTTTTCGTATCTCATTTCCTGTGCAATTACTAATCTTACAATCTATGAATTGATGTGAAATTGTATTTATGCAGCGCCTCGTCCTTTGTACCTTGTTGTCCCAGTGTAAACGCATGAGAATGATGTCGTGCCAAGGACCGGCCGAGAACATTGACATCAGTGAATCAAATATAGCCTTAGTGTAGCAGAACTCCACATCGATCTATATATATGTATATAAATCATCACAGCAAAATGACGTGTGTTTACTACGACAGCTTGCGTTGTTCTTCATAAAGTAGTCCTTTTCAACTTCTGAGACGGTCGCTGGACCCACAAACCCAATCTCCATTTATGGATTATATTGACCGTTGTATTGACATAGCTTGGAATTTGAAGCGTAACATCAACGCTGGGAGGTACAAGAGCTTTAGTTCTGAGAACTGCCAACCTGTCAAGCCATGTCAAAGTCCGAATACATTGGTCACGGGATGATGACTGCGACTGACTCGAGACGGATATCTGAGCGGGGATATCTAATTTAAATCGGCCTTAGTCTATGCCTGATCAGTATGTTTGGTTACTAGAGCCTTGCTTCGCGGGAGCTATGATAAGCATGATTGAGAAACTTGGACTCGGGCACATAGATTTGGCCGCTATGGTTGCCTGCGAGGCTTTCATCAGCAGGTTTCAGGAACATTCTCATTTGAGATAAACATAAGGACTGAATTTACGTCCTTCACAATAATAAGAGCCTAATATATGAAAGTTCACGGGTACAGTTTTTAGAAATCATAACGTTTCTATTTGAATTGTGGGTCACCTTCGACTCCTCTCCTAGTCTTCGTTGGTTATAGGGTTGAATATGAGTCTATACCCTTGCCCCTTTCCCCTTGCCCAGTAATTTAAACTGCAAATCGAAGTCGAAATGTATCACCCTTGCCCTTATCTATGGACGCCCGCTCATTTTGACCATGTTGTGAAGGGTTTTCAGGTTGGATTGTGGGTCCTTGCAGTTCCCAAATAGTACAAGGGATACTCGTGGACGGAAGATCTGTTCGATCGTGTTCGGGGTAACCTATGAACTGAATAGACTTGATAGAGAAGCAATACATCCAGGTTCCGACAATGACAAGGGTCGCGATCTTATCTCAGGCTGATCGCAGATGGTCAGCCTTGTGACGTATTTAGGCGCCTATTGTAGTTTGCACACATCCGTTTATGGAAGGACGCGAATTGATGCGCTCGCGGTCGGGGTAAACAACCTAGTCACCGTACACAAACGGGTGCAGTACTGATGGCTATTATTGCATTTGACTACAAGGACCAAACAAATCCTGGCGGGGTTTTCTTGTATGTAGTAGGGCTCGCAGTGATTGTGGGTGCACCCAACTCTGCAACCAGCACCGCCGACCATAATGCGCTCAATTGAATTGCACTACAATTGGAATGCTGACCATGCGCTTCGTTAGTGGGGCGGTCCACGATGATCTCAGTGTACGGAGCCCAGTGCCCAGAAAGTACTCCATTTGCATGCACTTCAAGTAAATCTAGAGTAAATGACTCGGAGTCATACACAAGGGCTGTACTGAATGCAACCACCTATTTACTTGTTTTGAAGTCCTTGGTCCTCGAAGAGATGAAATATTGAGAATCTGAGACGCTTAAATAGCGTGAAGTCTCATAGCCAGAGTCATCACCAAGACCAGCTACCCAATCACCCAATATCCCGAGAACTAGAACACTTTGACTATGGTAATGATCATTATCATGCGCACCTCTTGAACGAGACGCTAATCATGACCTTCATGCACCAAGCCTAGAGACGTAACCTTCCATCCTGTTGACGTTATGCACGATGGAAAGGATTGGCCCCCCGTTAGAGAAGGGTCGGTTGAGTCCGACATTACTCTAGTCGAACCCATGGCCAAGGCTTTGAAGCAACCTCTCAAAGTCAAGAAGACCGTATCCTTTGCGCCTGAAGATGAATACCTCATATTCCCGGACAATGAAGAGGGGTCCGCCGCGTCTGATGATGAAGCCATGGAAAGTGGTGATACCCTGGAGAACATTCCTTGTCCCCCTAGTGACGTCGAGGAAGACGCCCAGGATTGTGAAGATACCTCCAAGGAGAATGACATATCGGCGGAGCCTGCTCCGGAAATGACCGTTGACGTCGTCATTGAGGCCAACATTAGTACGACTACGGTGAAGAACGAGACATTCACAAAGGCGTGAAGTGACCCCTTCATGTCACGAATTGTAAGTCAAGACAGTTATATACGGTTTGAAAGTGTGCTCACACCGTGTACATAGCCCAGTTTCAGTTTAGCTTTCCAGCACTATCATCATTTCCAGATCGCTCCTCTTGCCTCTGTTCATGTTCTATTCCTCATTACAATACAGCGCGGGTCGCTGTTTCCATCTATTATAATGAGTAGGCGCACGGTCGCTTTCTCGGTCTTTCACTATACCCTCATTCAAATTATATATCAATCACCGATCCGAGTCATAACATTGCCACGCCCTGATGGACTTTCAGTATGTTATACATTACAAGACCGATTTTTGAATAGTGTACCGCGTTCAAGTAGTAGTATAAGAGTATGTATAGCATTTGTATCGGTAGTAGCAAGGTAGTGGTCAATTATATATCTAGGTAATACGAACAGCAAATGCGAATGTGCGTAATCGGAATAACCGAAGTGAATATCTATATAAAGATGATAGTAGATGACTGTGAAATGATGTCCGAGTACTAGTAGGGAATGTTGCAAATGATAGACTAGTCCGTCTGCTAGAAGCCACAAGAAAAAGATAGAGAAAAAGGAGCAAAGAAAGATGGGTATAACGTCTACGCTGCAGTAATGGATTACTATTTAACTCAGATAGAGACGCTAGAAGGGAAGTGGTGGAATTAGCGATGTCAAGGGAAAACCATATGTTTGAGCCTACCACGCGAGTATACCCCCCTGAAAGGTTGCTATTTGCGCTGAGATGCAGTCCCGAGTTTGCACCACTGCTCGAGTAATAAATGTAGACGGCTGGGGTGCTGCCATTTGGGTTCACCCATTCAGCTAATTGGGCGCGTTAGTTGAGTTTACTTCCAATTTTCTCGTATAAGCACAAAACGACTTGACAAACCTGTGATCTCATTTGTATTTGGGTTAAACTTCCAGATATACGACTCTGACCCCTAAAAATAAACGATATAAGCTCAATCATTTCTCACTCAGTCGTCATGACGTACATTGCTGCCACTTGAGTTGCCAACATTTTGCGGAGTCGAACCGGAAGGGACTGGAGAATCATGTCAATTATGTCAGTGAGGCTTCAAAAGATTGTGGTCATGGACGCACCGCTATTAGTACCAACGATAGAGACGCGATTGTTATTGTTTCTGATGAATTGATTCAATCAGTGTCATGAAAGCCGTAGTTAGTGGAGTAAAACTAACGACTGAAGCGTGGCACCAGCACCACCGATATAAGGCCAGTTGGGAGTGTTCTAGGGAGGAACATCAGAGATTGCGTTGAAGACGCGATGAGATAGCACGCATACCGAATTAATCGACAGCTGTAGTGGAGAGCTCGAGCTGACAAAACTGAGAGACACAACTACAGCAGTTGACGACAAAGACGAGATGGTGAACCTAAAAATAAAATACGGTGATAAAGATACAGTGTCCAAAAACGATATTGCGACTTACCTTCCCCCACCGGTGAGACCCTTTTGTATATATCCCAGATTGCTGTTGTTGCTTGCGTTTTTGACCTTGACCGTTCCCGAGTAGCTGGAGTCCATGGTCAGCAGGGAACTTTTCATAATGATAACAATTAGTAGCCGTACGAGATAGGGGAAGGGTTTGGGTTTCGTGGAACCAGTTGACCAGATCCAACAACACGCGTGGGCGCACGGGGAGAGAGGCCAGCCGCCATGCGTTCTGCATTTGTACGGTATTGGAGCGACGCGGCGACGGATGAAGCGGATGGAGAGCGCTTTGCAGCCAAAGAGAACGAAGGTCTGGCGCTGGTACCAAAGATTTGAAAGGAGAGAAGAAAGAAAAGAATGGCACTGATCGTATTGCGGACGAACATAGTGGTGAGGAAGAACGTTCGAGCAGAATGGCGCGTCCTGTTGGTGTGCTCATCCCTTGTTTTTATACTTATCTGTTGCAATTTTGGACAGCGGACAGGTACAGGCAGGGTTGTGAATTGCGTTGTCCGGCATAATAGTAGCAGCCGAACGCCTCGTTTCCGAGTCGCCTGTCAAGGCAAACCGCAGATCCTCTCGTGTGCTCCCATTAGAGTGCACCTCAATGACGGTGTCTAGGGCATTACTTTAACTTCGAAAGGTTTTTAGTTTGATGAATATGGACTTTTTCATAGCTATTTTGTATAACAAAAAGAGGAAAAATTTATGGGTACATGGAGGAGAGATTGAGCAGCACCCAAACAGGACGTTGACTGATACGGTTTGCACGCATCAAAGTCTTGGGAGGGTCCACGGTCGCACGCTGCCAAAGTAAACGTTGTGTGTTATGTGTCTAGACTCCAGAAGATATCTCTCTTTTCTGGGCTACGCATCTGTTGGAGATGCAAAGTGTATTGTGTACCATGCCTCTCATTTGCAAGTTTGCAGTATGGAATTTAAGATTTAGACAGGACGTGGGTCATAGATACTTCAAGTTCAAGTCAACTAAATAGGACCTATCATTCAGGGACCCAGAAGTTTGTTCCTGAATGAACACGCCGCAACGGATCAGATTAGGAAAGTTACCGGGACACTTGGCAGGATTTCGTTCTCTCGCAACCCTGATAGCTGCTCATGCAATGCACAAAGGCAAACCACTCCAGCCCGTGCTGCGGAAAGTTGGAAAATGCACAAATTGGCTTCAAATCTGATGAGAGCCCATAATGGCAGAACCAGTTCGACGAGTGAGTTACATACAGACAGTTAAATGGCTCAGCAAGTACCCAGTCGCTCAAGAAACCAGTCACAGGAATAGTAAAAAGTACTGGAATTAAGTATATCAAAGAGGTCCGTCGCAGTACGTATTAGTGACAGGAGTTTCATACATAGAATAGAAGCAAAAGGGTACAGCGTCAATGATCGTGAATGTACTGAATAGCTACTCTGTACCTATCTGCCCGTTATTCATGAAGTGAGATTACGCTACTCTAAGAAGAATTTCTGCCATTGGATTTGAGTACGAGACTGCGGCACAGATGAGACTCAAAACTTACGACGCGGGTATAGTTGTTGCCAAGATCACTGTCTGCACTGAGGTAAAGACCCTTGCCGGGGTCATTAGCACGATAGAAGATGTAGACGTCGGTATCGCCCCAAAGGTGCGTCCAGCTCGCTATTGCGGAAAAACGATAAATATTATATCCGTGCTACCAATAAGAGCCTGACATCACTTACCAGTAATTTCTTTGGTGGTTGGATTGAACTTCCAAATGAACGATTGGGTGATCTGAGTTATGATTCGTCATTTCTCCTGTTCATGAAGTCGATATAGATTTGGACATACCCCGCTTCCGGACGAGTTTCCGGCAAACCCAGAAACAGATCCACTATTACCAACTAGAACAAATTGGTATCAGCCCATATTCTAATCTGTGACCTAGGAAAATGACGGACCTTGGTTGGTCCTAACGAGGTCCGCTTTACTGTTATCAAAGCTGAAGGCATTGCTATGTGAGCAAAGGTTATGCGATATACGATAATAATTTCACGACGCACGACAGCAAAATACCGCCCTTAGCACCGACATAAGGATATGAGGACGAGTCCTACATTTCCGATAATGAGGATGGCTTTCGTCTACAAAGTCAATATCTGATGACGCACGGAGGTAATTTTGAGCTGTAGCTCTGTGTTGGTGTTCAAGTAATTGAAAGAAACCCCGAGTTTCTGGTTACTGTTACTTGTGACGGTGAAGCTGTCGTGTGCCCGGTTTCAGATATATCCATCGCGCAATCAATCAATGATTCAACTCACCGACCCGAGACAAGATTTGATCCAAGGTATCCCAAAGACCCACCACTTCTCTTGTCGACACGGATTGTGCCGGAGTATCTAGGGAATAATTCAAACATTTAAAGCGGGTCTGGGTATACTTGACCGATGCATCACGTACGGAACAGCAGATGGTTTGGGACCGTTGTTGTGGTTGAAGTGACGGGGATCAAAGACGCGGGTTGGAGCGCGGGGTTGGAGGCCTGCAGCCATGCGTTTGGCATTTGTGCTGTACTCTAGCTCTGAGCGGGCAGCGAGTGATGAGGCCGAGTGTGACCTCTTGCTGTTAAGGCTGAAGGATGGTCGGGCATAGGTTCCTGAGATGTGGAATGCAAACAGGAAGAAAAGAATGGAAGTGAATGCTTCGCGAACGAGCATTTTGTAATGAATGGAAGGGATCCGTTAGGATGGCTTGAAGTCTAAGGTGCGAAAGAGAGCGAAAGAGTTGAACATTGTTGTGAGGGAAGTTTTATAGGCGATGACAGGGACAGGTGGTAGGAATCTTTCCCGGTATCTATGTCATTCTGACTGTAAGATTTCGTGGTCCTCGGTCGACTCAAGCCCGTTTATAACCTTTTGGGTGGTTGCCGGAGATAAAACAAGAGAAACTTGGGAAACGCAGCAGTTGTTGATTGGCTGTTGGGCAGATTTTGATAAAGTTCTGGGCATGCGACGACCCTTACTCTTGTGCTGATGGTGGAACACTGAGCACCGCTTCGTGAATTTAATTTTCAATACCACCCGAGGAACTGAAAGAGTTATTTTTGGCTCAGCTCTTGGGGCTTCTTTAGACGCTGTGGAGTGAGGACTTAGGCCTGATCATAATCGTTCTGCATTGGCACTAATGCAAATGGGTAAACCTTTGTAATTATTGCGCAGCGTAACGAGTCGGGACGTGGCTCGACCCTGCCGTCAAAGACCCGCATTTCTCACAAGTTTTTTCGTGTCGGAGTGTAGTTTTGTCGTTGGGCGCGTGCTTGGCAAGACTCAATTCCCAACGCGTTTAGTCGCCATACAAGGCGATATCTCCCTCTAAAATTAGTAGACCTGAGTCTAGCATAATTTCTCGTAGTCATAAGTTGGAGTTGAAAGGAGCCATGAGGGGAAAGAACGATCACAGATCCTTTGGGACTCGGATTTGAGAAGTAGATTTTATAATCACTTAGTAAGCGGCACTGCCTCATGGGACCGTCGGTTTGACGCCTGTTTGACGCCTGGCCTCTGAATAGTCTACAATTTCATGTAATCTAAACCTGCCCGAGATAAGATTCAATCGTCATGGTCAGGGCCGCTTATCGTCTTCATGATCATACCCTGTTCTACGTATGAACTGGCATGATGCATGATGCATGGAGTGTGGCGCGCAAGCTGTTTTGCTGCCCCCACATTCTTTATTGTTTTTCGTCTCACCATAGGGCCCATTTATTCTTGTCTACCATCAGATCGTTTCCGAGCTGTCATTGGCAAACTGCCACATTACCTTGGCTGTCAATTTCATTTCGCTCCACCGGGCAGTGCGTGTTTTCATACTTTGGAACACACATGGTACCCAAGCCAGTGATAGAACCATCGCTTCATATCGTTTTACCAATACTCTTCTCCTACGACTCGGACTCAGATGTATCTGGTTTTCAAACCCACTCGAGCCTAAAAATAAAGACTCAGGTTTAAATTTAGACTCTTTGTGTACCACGTCAAATGAAGCGACTAGTTCATGGGAATATTGGACTTTTTGTATTATGATCATGATGTGCATGGCGCCTGGGGCGGTGTTGCCGTGCATGTCCACAACCACTCATATTCAAACAGATTAACGGCCATCAACCTTTACTGCAGAGTTGGACAGGTCGGGAAGCTTTCATCTTCTTGAATTCCTACTTATGCCCCACGATGCACCTCAGCCTATTCGCATCCCTCCCTTTCATACTCTGTTCACTGGCAAATGACCTGAAATGATGGTTTCAACCCCCCAGACCCATCTTTTGCTCCTGTTGACGTGTATCTTACTCTACTCGCCATGCATATTGGCAGCAACCGTGGGCGTCGATGACACTGACCCTGCTTTCAACTATGTTCCACCAAGCAGCTGGGAAGATGTTGATGGGTCGATGTTTGACTATGGAGGGAGTCATAAGCTCACAGAGGATCCAGCGGCGTATGCTGAAATCACATATTCATGTAAGTTCAGTCTGTCTCTGATAATGTTCCATAACTAACTTCGTCACGGTGCTTTTGGTACTCTAAGTTACCTCATTCTCCTTTATATCTGCTATGTACCCGTACCAGATTGCAGTGATCATCTTCGTTGATGATGCTACTGAACCTGTCTACATAGACCTTCAAGACTATAACGTCCCCGACACTGGTTCAGGTCCTGGAACAGTGCCGCACCAAGTACTGTACACGTCGCCAGAAATGGAGTATGGGCAGCATACCCTCCGTATTGCGGTACCAGATGACGAACCATATGCCGTCGTGGATGGGTTCGTGTGCGTAACTTTGCCTGTCTTTCTCTCCGTGACATGCGCTTGACGGTCAACTAACAGCTTCGAGGTACCTGATGACCCAGGAACTGCGGCACCGTCTTCTGCCACTGTGACACCCTCGACATTCTCTAGCATCCCAGTGGACAGTTCCAGCTCCCTCACACCACAACCTTCGCCAAGTTCATCCCTCGACTCGTCAACCTTGTCGTCAACCACATCCACAGAAACGTCTCAAACTACTTCTCCGCCGCCAACCCCGTCCTCCACAGACTCATCTCGTAACAACAGAGACGGTTCTCTGATTTCCGCAGAACGCAAGGCCAATCGCCTCAGACTCGCTCTGGCAATAGTGGGGACCATTCTCGGAGTGGCTCTCATTGCCTTGATATGGTGGTGGATTCGACGCCGTGCAAAACGGGAGGCTATGAGCTCGAGATCCCAAATGTCTCATTACCCACCACCCACGCCTGACACCGTTCCTCCATTTGGGCGAAACGCTTCATCCCCGTCGTCAAGTGATGCGAGGTCTGATACAGGAATTCTGCAAGATGGGCGCGCGACAACAGTGGTGGGTGGTGCGTCAACGATGGCTGGACTTGATGGTCGTGCGTCGACTACAGGCGCTTCAGATAGACCAGGGCCAAGTGCCTATCGCTCTCCGATGACGGATACGGATGCGACTTTGACACCAATGTTGTCTCCTTTGGTGGGATTTGGCTCGTCTCGCACCGGGAAAGTCCCTTCCGCGTGGAAAGGCCAATCCAATGCGACGTACTACAAAGATGGAACGTCCAGCGTCAGTTCACCACCTGGCTACCAATCAGCTCGTTACGGTGATGGATTGGATGATGATTAGGCCTGAACTTGAGCGAAAAAAGAAGAGCCGACTAGTTCTGGCTGCGGCTGCGGATTGACGATGGTGACGGACCAACTTGAAAGGACAAAATGAATCATGATTATTTTTGAAGGGTGTTATCTAAATATCTGCTTTTTATTCATTTCAATGTATGTGTATGATGCTATGAATGGAGTGTGCGTACGGTATAATAATGTGGGCTAACGTCCCTGAACGCCCACCAAGTATTCACGGAACGACTTTCTCCACCCACTGATGATCCTCCCCGGATTTTCGCTTAGAATAAGCACTGCATTGAACTTGAAACTAGACGCACGTAAAATAAATATCAGTCTCAAGTATTGACTAGCATCAAGCAAAGATTAGCTTCACCTTTGTCTGAGCTGGCAATGACCGATGTTGTCTAGTCTCATCTTAGGCGATGGGGTTACAGGAGACAGACACGTCTCACTGTCTTTATCACTAGCAGGAACAGCAGCCAAAATAGCGAAACGTGCAACCCAGCTGCGTACCGCGTAAATGTTGAGTGATCCTTTCACTTGAAGCAAGCCACGTAGCGACTAGTCGTCACCAAAAGGGTTGGAATAAACCGAGCACGCCGTATGGCTACCAAGGCTAGAATCCGCCCGACTCGTGTTCGTGCCAACAGCTGTTATGCTTGAGTTGCCCATTGATGTTACGATGGAGTCTTGGCTGTGGGTAACCCGAGACCGTGAGTCGTCACAGCTTGGGCAAAAGCAACAATCGTGTTTTGGGCTTTGACCGAGGATGCAAGATGTATCAGCTGTAGAGGGAAGATTGCGCGCGTCGTAGGATATTGGACTGAAGAGAGAGTTAGAGTCGTTGGCGTCGAGCAAACCGAGCTGGCTATGTGTAGCTGCGATGGCGAGTGTAGCACAAACGGGGCTTGGGGTGGAGGAGTCGTCTTTTATTTCAACCATCGTACGTTCCTGATCCGATATTTTCTGCCTCCTCGTTCGTATTCCCCACTTGCGCATATGCTTTCCCTTCATCTTCCAACGCCTGATGAGAAAAACGAAAAGCGCAGCTAGGCCCACAACGACGATGCCGACTATCAGAAAAATTGACCATGTAGGTGTTGCCTTTGAAGACGATGACGAGGGTATATTATTAGAAGGTAGGTCTATAATTTAAGTCGTAAGTTTGGGAAGAACTGAGCAGAAACTACGACGTACTCGACGTGACCGCCGGACCTGGGGTAGATGTTGGTGACAATGTCGGCGAAGGGGTGAGGCTGGATGAGCCTTCATAAGGCACAGGAAGAATGCCTACACTGTCAAGCATAAGTGGCGTACTACTACCACCCGCAAGCCACTCTATGACGAACTCAAATGTGCCCGATCTTCCGTCCAGACTCCACATGAGCTCATACATGTTGATATCTGAAGGACCAGGCGCACAGAGAGGAATGTGAGCTGCGTCGCCCTCCCCTTCACCACGAATATAGGATTTGTACGCGAATGCGACCCCTTCACACATTGGAAGGGTTACGTTGATGAAAACGTATGCAGGACCTAAACGACCAGCCAGACTTCATTAAAATGACAGAAACATTTGCGATTCGGAAAAAAAACATACCTTCATAGAAGACCGAAAAAGAAGCCCCTACTTCTTGTGTGGAACGTAGGGTAGATTTGTACACTCCTTCTCGAGAAAGCTCAACCCAGTTTCCGCTATAGTTGATGCTGTGCTCAGAATCATCAAGCCACACAGCTTTATTTCGGTCAGGAAAACCCGGCGATGGTTGCTGAGCCATATCTTTTCAAAGAATTACAGCGTCCTCTAGGAGTGACTTTCGTACTACTTGAGTCGGTATCTCCTCACATGTGGAGGATGCTTGGGGACTGGCGGTGATGTCTGTGCGGGATGAGGGAAGGAGCGAGAAGTGATGGACGTCTTGGGGACGATGTTGGTTGATGCGCCGGCATTTGCCAGCAGACTTCCCACGATCTACCAACCCTGCATCACCTAAGCTGACTTGGCGCCACTCGTTCCACAGAACTTGGTGGTGACTGCCTTATTTGAACGAACCTCAGATTGAAGACCGTCACGGTAAAACACAGTGAATATTCCAAAGACTTCAGATAAGAGTCGCATTCAAGAGGATGATTTCTCTCATTATGCAGCTCAAGGCTTCGAACTTGAATCATCCGGCGGTAACGCATCGAAGGAATAGAATTCCTTCAGAAGTGCACCCAAACGACAGCTAAGTTGGTCTCGACTGTCATTTATCGGGGGCTATCGACCAGAACGGGATACCTTTGAGGCCGGGCAATACAGAGACGGACAAGCCACCGGCGTCCAAGGTCTCTTTGGAAAAAATCTGATGTGGCTCAGTCTCCTGTCAAGCTCAAGCCCATAAACGGAACATTCGTTTAATTCCCAGGAATCAGGATGGCAAACATCAAAACAGGGGCATTATCACTGCTTTCTTCCCCGCTCTCTCTCTCTCTCCACCTTCAGTGACTACTACCTCCTTGCAAACACAACGTTTTCAGATTTACTCCTAGCGTTCAAAAGATTTCAAAGTGAGTTTTTACCCCGTTCTGAGACGTTTGAGATGATAAAGCTTATCGCGCGTTATCACGCAGGTCATGTACTCACCAAGCTCAACCACGCGCCCATCAATCACATTCGCGCCGCGTCTACGTTCTATCGCATTACCCCCAGTTCTCGACAACTCCAGTGATGCGGATATTCTGCAAGCATCTATGAGCTCATCATCCTCGCTCTCATTCCCCCCACTTCTCATATTCGAAGGAGGGACAAAACCGTCGAAAATCAAACACCCTCGACACTATTCTTCTGCATCCATGGCATCATTATCGTCGGCTATGTCCAGGATGTCGACTTTTAGCCATAGCGACAACTTGGACTTTGCCCAAAATTACTGAGCGCTCGCCCTCAGACACTTTCATTCCCGATTGTCCCTGTTTTCACGGTTCGGACCTTTCACCCGACCAGCAACCCCTTCACCAAGTTCTGCTTGTATTCGTTTCCGATTCCGAATCACAGTCCTTCACCATCACCATCTTTCAATTCCTCTGAACACATTTAAAATTAGCATGCCTCTCATACTGTCGCTCCGTGGATCTTCAGCTTTTTGATTCCCCAGTTGTTCTTGTCATTCATTCGTTACAATTTATTTCGTCAGATTGCTATCTTAGTACCCGATACCCTATATCATGATCATTGATCCAATTGTTTACATTTATTCTGCATCATGTAAATCGAATGTTTCCTGTTGTACATGTATTAATCAACGTGTTTTCACGACTGATCATGGGCGGGCCTCGACATCAGACAATCATGATTGAATCATCAGACCTCGAAATCAGATCCTCTTGTCGCATCGCCACACTCCAACTTTGACGTCCAGAATGATTGATCAGACGATCTTATCGCTTGTTTATTTTTAGCATTGCACTGCGGTTATCTTATCTTCCCCCGACACACGAAATTCGAATCAAAGTCGTGTGTGAGCACGTCCTCTTCGTGGGTATCATCCAGTGAAAGGGCTGTATGTCGGCCGAATTACGGGGTCTGAAAAATGCTTATCCTCGCACACCGCGTACAGAAGAAGAACTAATATCGAGTTCATTCCAGCAATGTTCGTAGGCATTAATATTAATCGACGCTTGCTCCGCTTAAGTTATTGTGTTCTCGCGTTTTCTCAACCTTTGTCATTACGGTATTGGGCCCAAGTGTTAAAACTTAAAAACGTTAAACAATTAGCCACTGTGAATATAATAAGTTACATATTCTGAAGAATTGGCCCGTACCAACGTTATGCTATCTACTACTTTTGTCAATAATACTTCTCCGTCTGGGCATACCAACTTCAAACCTGATTTCCCTAAATCGCGAGAGAATATGGAGAGTTGGCACCATAAATACTATTGGCTATTTATAGACCCGTTAATGGAACCGACAACCTGAGTCTTATTGTAATTTGACGAGTACGCGATGGGATACTACAGATATTGAGCTATAAAACTACGGGGAATCCTTGAATTGCGTTGGATATCTACACCCCATTACCAACTCTTGCCAACCGTTTCTTCATCTCATCATGAAATTCCACATCACTGTCGCACTGGCTTTTGTTGCGTCCCTCGTCGCAGCCCGACCTGCACCCACAGGAGGTCAGTTTTGAGTAGTTTAATCGGAATAATGCCTTAACGTTTCATATCGCAGTGCCCATTCAATTTGACGTAGCCAACGGTCCTCTCCCCAACACTCCAGTGGCACTTTAACCATCGGATTGACGGGCCTGTTATAGCGCTGGTGGGTCCTCTTACGAAGATATTGTTTTTCTAATTGGGTAACTGACACCATTATGTATGAATTTTACAGCGCATGACAATGATTTATGGACTTACCGAACGAATGCGATGATATTACGAATAGATAAAAGAGACTCTTTGCAATCACGATTGACGGCCGGGAGCGAGAGTTGTGCGACTCATATCAATAATTAATGGCGTATTGTCATGATGTCGAAAGAGACTCCCACTCGCAGAATATAAGCTCCTTTACGCTATACAATGACGAAGGGAAGTGTAGACAGGGTGCCATGATCTATAATTAAAATTGTGTTTTCCCTTGCAATGTGTGAGCCAGATACGGCAATGGGGTGCGCCGAAGATGCGTTCACGCACACTTCTGTATTATTACACGTTGTACTGTTGAAGGGGATGTCGATTCCCCGACTAGGCTTTCGTGCTCTCGAACTACAGGAAGCAGACAAGCGACGCAGCTGTTTGTGTACCCAGTCTGACGAAACTGCCGTTTTATCTGCTCCGAATTATTCGAGTTCGCTATTTCACGCAGCCTCGTGTCTTTCATGGCTTCAAGTTGCTAAATCAATCACCAGAACTCTCCCTCGTTGCTTGATGACGGAGAGAACTACGGTGAGCTCAATTCAGTTGCCAGGCCCTTCAGCTTATCATTCGAATCGGAGAGGAGGCACAACTGGGGATGATGGTGCGCTCTTTCAGTCTCCAAGATAATGGATTTTACTAATTTTATCGAATAAAATTCGTTACGAGTCCCATGCTGCAGGTATAAAACCCAGTTCATGATCGAGCACTTTGATAAATCCACAAAGCTTACTCAGGTCCATCATATAGTAGTGCCAACCGACAATGCTATTCAACACGCTATCGCTATGCATTCTCGTACTTGTGTCGGCTGTGACTGCATTACCCAGCCCGCAACCAGGTTCGTCATCTTTTTTTGTTTATCGTTCGTTTGACAAACCAATGTCAAGGCTCAGGTGTTCATGATATTATCAATCCAGAAGGATCCCCGTCAGAGCCAGTCGCTTTGTAACTTACACCATAGATTACGGTGAGTAGTCTAACGATCAATGTTGTCCGCAAATTAGTGATCCACTTTCTCTGCAGAGCTGCACCCAGGAGCAACATTGAAGTGTGAAGAGATTCCGAGTCGGACAACGAGATGGGATAATAGAGCACAAGTCTAGAACGCTATGAGGGTAGACTACACGGAATAGATGACATATACCATGCAACTGACTGAGGAACGAGCAGTTCGAATGAAGCCACTGCGCTGATTGCTTGCACGCTACTAATACATGTCCTTGAATTTCGGAAAATGATACGCCTTATGTAGGAAAACCCTTGTCCATTTAGGCTCGAACGGTCCACAGCACGGAAGTGTAAATAAAGATGTGTATACACCAGCGCCCAGGCTGATGTTTGTACCGACTACTATCCCTCAACAAGCATGATGGGAGGAGCGCCACAGAATCTTGAACCCCACAATTGTTGCTTCATCACCTTCCTTCGTGCTCAGTCGCACCTTCATTTACCCATTCCTGTCGTTTGGAGTGAAAATATAATCCTTTTCCTCCAAAATGTGGAATAAAAAAGACAGGAATGGGGAATGCAGACGTAAAATGCTGCACAGGTGACGCTATGGATCCGCTTTTGTGGGGAAACATGGTGCTTGGCTTTACACATTCGTAAGTTTTGTCTCATTGAAATTAGCTCATGTATAAGCAGTTACAATATTGAGGGGACCTTTCTCATAATCCCGCTCTCATTGCTGGTAGCGGCAACAGAATTTTATGTGTGGACCGAGCTCAATTTGGTGGAATTTTCAGGGGTGCGTGGAAATAACCAATTAGGCGATAGACTTGAGCGTATGTGCCTCTTCTCTGAACCTCACGGTATTATTTTAAACACGACGGAGTCTCTGAAAGAAGCTCGATGACAGTGTCTTCTTCAAACGCTTGAGCGGACCTTAGTTCATGATTCAATATGCGACTGCGGTATACCACTGTAATTGAATGAAGAGAGAGCTATAAAACGGGATTGCTCTCCTGAAGTTCAGGCAACGAGACTCAGTTTCTCATTCAGCTAGTATGAACGTCAAGGCTTTGAAATCTTTCGTCTCTTTAGCTTCGCTCGTGGCTTCCGTATCTGCGGCTGGCTGGGAGTTCGTCGAAGTCGGTACTTCCGGCATCGTGGCCCTGGAAGCCATCGTCGTCTCCCCAACGCTTGCCATATTTTTCGACCGTGCCTCAAATGATCCTCTCACAATCAACAATCATCCTGCATGGGGCGCCTTGTGGAACTTTGAGACTAACACAGTTTCAGCTCTTGACCTTATCACTGACAGTTTCTGTGCCAGTGGCGGTTTCCTCAGTAATGGAACAATGGTTAGCCACAATGATCGCCCATCGAAGCGCCTACATTGATCTAATCGTATACCTTTCTAGGTTAGCGTCGGGGGCAATATCCCAGCTATCACAGCCGCCCAAGATGGTCGCCAGGGCATTCGTTTGTTCGGCCCCTGTACTGACGCAAACGGTGTTGGTTGCACGATTTTCGAGGACCCGCAAAATCTTCATCTGGCAGAGACCCGGTGGTACACTTCAGCTATTCGTATCTTTGATGGATCATTGGTAGGCGCCATTATTGATCAGCACACTTACGGCCAATTAATGTTTAATGCTAGATGGTCGTTGGTGGTATTCATGAAGACACCCCATTCTACAACACAGACCCCGTAAATAGCATCGAGTTTTTCCCATCAAAGGATGGTGGGGTTCCTCGCCCTTCGGCATTCCTCGAAAGAAGCTTGCCTGTTAACCTGTTCCCTCGGTGCGTTTGCCGAGTTCTCATTCTTATTACTTCGTGTTCTAAAAATGTAAATTTGTTCGCAGTGTCTTCGCCCTTCCCGATGGGACAGCACTCATGATTGCTGCTAATCAAACAATCATCTACGACATTGAGAAAAACATTGAGACCATACTCCCTGACATCCCCAATGGCGTGAAAGTAACCAACCCCTTCGATGGTACTGCTACTCTACTCCCTCTCTCCCCACCCCATTATCACTGTGGGAAACGGCTTCTATGAACCACAGTTATGACTTAAGTTTTGCGTATGTTTTTTTACAAAACGCTTCAAATATGATTTAGCGTGATCAAGCTTGGGATTTTTTCAACGTGATTACAATAATCCAGGGTAAAAGACCACGAATCATATTGTAAAAAAAACTTGAAATACTATCTAAAATTAGAACATCGATCGAATCAAAATATTCTCAAAACAGTCAGAAGCGACATGCACTGGTTATATCATGGCCTTATTCCTAAAAAAAATGCCGAAAACATCACTGGATAAGGTACATATGAGAAAATCGTCCTAATATAGATGGCCGGCGAACTCGGACCCTGCACTAAGATCGAAACCGGTGAAGCCTCCGAATCTTATCCTCAGGCCGTAACTGTAGCGTGCCGAGAAGATGTGGGGATGCTAGGTTGCACATGCGTTGATTAGACGCCATGAATTTAGGCGCTTTAGATGTTATGAATGCAACTTGAATTGGAGGGCGTGGATAGCTAGTAGAAGCCGTCATCCCTGAAATTGATAGATGCACAGTCTGCAGTATGCCATATTGTCAAAACTTTTATTTATCAACTGTAATTTACATGAATATTGTAGATTAAATGGAAAAGCCAATATATTGATCATGAAAAGGCTAGAAAATACACTCAAATGTTCGAATCAGAGTCGTGAGTGACCCTGAATAAAGATAAGTTTTAATTAGGTCAATATTTTTTAAGTTATCCCATACTCACGCGCTCCGACTCTTCTCCAAATTTTTACTTCTCTATCGCGTCCTCATATCTTCAGCATCGTACGTCACAAAGCCCCTAGACTGGCTCAACCCGCGATACCGATAGAGCAAAGAAACTTACCAGTGCCAATCACCCCGCCAAACTCCAACATGTCCTCCAACCTCTCCCAACAAAGCCATTCCAACACTGCTACATCAACGAAATCCTATGACGAGCGACTGGAATCAGCAGGCATGAGGCCTTCTCCGGTCAACGACGACCTCGATAACGTTACAGAAGACAGCACGATAGAGAGGAATGGTGGGGAGGGAGGGAGGGAGGGAGGGAGAAGGAGAAGGAGAAGAGGGGGTAGGAGGGCGAGGAGAAAGGATAAAGCAACGTCACCACTGGTGAAGGACGACAATGAGGAGAGTGTAGAAGACAGGGAGAACGGCGACGTGAAAGTGGTACCGATGATGGGCGATGAGAACAACGATGGGATTGCGGGTGATTTGAGGGGCGAAGGCCCGTTGGAATTCGTCGCCGTACCTCATCTCGTTTCTCTTCCCATTGTTGTCGCTCCTCTCGCCATTGATCCTCCCATCGTCATCGTTCCTCCCACCGCGATCGTTCCTCCCATCGTCGTCGTTCCTCCCATCGTCGTCGTTCCTCCCATCGACACAGATGCTTTCGAGCTGGGGGAGGTTGTATGGGCGTTACCCGTGTCGTTGGAGGAGGTCAAGGTACGTTCACTGAACAGTAGAACCGGGAAAAAATAACTTACCATGTTATCCTGTCCCTCTCGTCAATAGGAAGGTGTCATCCGTCCGATTTCCAACATGAACAGATGGGCATCTTACCACCCTCTGGTTGTCGTCGGGCGAAACGACATGTACACGGGGTACTTAATGGTCCTTTTATGCTCACATAACCTTCTTTCTCCGTTTCATGAGCATTCCGCCGATGCCAACCATTACACTCGATCTACGAGGGGCAAGTTTCGCTTGAGAAAAGGCGAACCAACGATGATTTCACTGTCTCGGGCGTTTGTGCATGTAAACAACGTTTCAAAGCACGATCCGGTTAGAGGGCTGGGAATGCCAGCGAAATTGGATCATCGCGATTTAGCAACCCTCCTAAACCACATAAGTAAGTTATAATTCTAGCTTCTTTTTAAATTTCCAAAAGACTTACAAATCCGATCCAAAGTGCATTAGAGATTGATATGTTGATATTTGAACCAATTGTTTTCCTGTTGCTGTTGATGTGTCTTGACCATGTACCATTGTATTTCGCCCCAATATCTTGTTGTAGCACCTAGCCCAGTTACCCAAACGTATCGTCGGATCCATGTAGCATAATCACCATCTTGACCGACCATTTACCACTCCTTTTTGAACATATTACCATATCTTGTTATTATTCATATATCATATCGACATAATATCACATATGTAATGGAAGAATGTGGCCGCAAGGGAGAATTAAGTGATGAAGACCGCCGGACAGCATGGTCAGCCATTATCAAGGTGGCTCAAGGTCTGCGGTGCGCCGAAATAGTAACAATGAGGCTGATGAAGTGATTAGTAAGGGAATGAGGGAATGTGTAGCTGTTGAAATTTTCGCACTTTCGCAGAATATGAGCAACTTCTTCGTAATTGTGATTGTCGGTTGGCGCGACAACGAACTCTAAATCGCGTTTTCGCATGCGCCAGGCATAATCATAGGAGTTGCGAGGCTGTCCTTTCGGGAACTTTCGAGACCTGCTCCAAACCGTATTGATACGAATGCGGGGGTGGGGGGCAGCACCACGCAAGTCATCGGTATCGACTGCCCTCAGTAACGGGTACAGAGAGTCGGTAAGATGTAAGACCTCAGATAAGAGCTCTGAGCGCCATTGCGGTTTAAGGACGACGAAATTGATGGTCTGTCCAGGACGCGCATTTGAACGACGTTCGGCAGGGAACTGCTCGTGGTCGGAATCGTCAGATGACATGCCAGCCACACCGAGCTTGTCTATAACCTGCAAGTGCCGGCGTAGATCCGGATGTCGATCAAATACCCACCTACGACGATGAAAAAGCTAATATGATTTAGTAATGCTCAAGGGAAGAGCAAAGTGATAACTTACATTGTTTTTCCTGCTCATGCGACGCCCGTTTTGCAATGCAATCAAGCGAGCAGCTGGTCCTCCACGGCGTTGCTTATACTTCTTCTTGAGGCTGCGAATCCGCGTGATGAAACGTTGGGCTACGACGTTGAGACCAACTTTGATAGAATGATGTTTTTGCAAGAAATGATGTGCAAACACTCTGGATGCCGACATATTCCACGCGCAAGTGGGATCCGAGTCCAACGCAATCCTAAAGGATCCAATATCACAGGAGCTTGGACCTGATTGAAGTTCCGAGTCCCAAGTCAATGCAAATGCATCTGCTTCTTCGGCACTGACTAGGTTACGCTCTCGGAAAGTATCCTTCCCAAGGATACTTTCCATATGTTTTCTGATCTGATCCTAAAGAAAAGATGTCAGTAGTTACTAAGCTATATAGAAGCAAGAAAGTCTTACGCAAAGCTTATTATGGGAAGTCGGCCGGCGCTTGACAGCTGGATAAAGTGATGTTGTGCCCTGCGTAGCATGTTCGGTCCTGGCAGATTGCTCTCTATAATCGGCATCGTCCTCATCCATATCATCATCTGCGTCGTAAGGGTCGTCTGGCACGTTACGACCACCCTCGTGCGCGGAAGGGGTAGGGTGGAATCGAGCAAAAAGGCCACCACCTAGCAGGCGTCGATCTTGCTGGGCTTGCGTAGATTGTTGATCTTGTGCATCAGAGGGGAGGGGGTTAAACACCGTCTCGCTGTGTCCTTGAAGTTCTGTCGAAGTTTGGTGGGTTGACCTTGAGCGCTCAGGATGGAAACCTCGTTCAACATCGCCGACATCTTCAACGTTTCGGCCAGGTGGGATGTCTCGTGCGAGCATTTGCGCTAGTTTAGCGAAAGGTCATAACGCATGAGTTACAAATTTGAAAATGTAAATTCAAGTGAACATACCAGACGTCGGTTCAAGAGATTGGTTTGGGTGTGAGGGATTATCCCTGAAATGGTCCATCCATGAGGCCCTTTGTACGGGAGAATAAGGCATGACATAGTCATCTCGGAGTCCTGGTGCTGGATGGACTTGGGCTCCTACTGTAGCGCTCTGGTCTATGTGAATGGTTTCCGGAGCGCTGATAATAGTTGGAGGAGGTTGTTCATTGCCAGAAGTGTCCAAGTCTTCAGAAAGGTTAAAGAGGGAGAGGACACAGTATGAAAGAAACTTACCAGAGAATAAGCCAAGGCCGTTACCGCGTTGCTCTAAATAGATATATATGGATGAGGTGTTGAAAGGAGGTCAAGAAATGGGACATTACCGCCAATGTTTGCATCCAGTGTCGACATTTTCCTCGTAATGGGATAAAAACAGTCTCAGTAAAGTTGTGGAATCTAGGGTACGCCTTCGAACACGCATTGTTCTTTTGTTGATGAGGCGTGCTTGTGGTGAGGTTTCGGAGATCTAAATTGCTCGGTGAGAATTACGCGAGTGGCAGATAAGATTATGGCATCTATTGATCCGCTTCTGAGATTTTCATCAACTAATCTCAAACAGATCAATCGCACTCGTTCAGGTCATAAAAAAAAAGGAAAAGAATGAGACGTACTCGGTCGATAGGAAGGACATGGATTAAACCATTAAATGGTGGACGGTCAAATGGGGTGAGAATGACGTGGGACAGAATGCGATCAAGCTCCACAACGCAAACTTCCTGCTGGGATGTGAGGTATAACCCACCTCCAGCGAAGCCAAACTGTAAATAAGGGTTATTTTGTGAAGGCGCTTCTTGCAACGGCCGAAGGATGCAGACAAATTGGCGCTGGCCGTTGCCTGTTGGGATTGACAGGATCGCCTCAATAACACCTGGGGCAGAATTCGCGGGGTTTCCCTCAACCGAAAACAGGACACCGCTGTTCCTGTATGTCCTCGTCCCCTTCACACCATATACAACACCTTGTCGCGCGATGTCTAAGTAGGACCTGACGTCATCTGTGACATTCAGCCCTTGTTGATTAGCATAGAGTTGCAACACGGCAGAGTGTTCACGAGTTAAATTTGCGGGGGTACCGCCAAGTCGACAATTTTTGGTGGGTTCAGAAGATGATGGGTCCAAGATGCTTGCGAGGCGAAATCCGCGAATATCTTCTGACTCGATGGCTTCCATAGTCTCTACGAGGTCAAGAACTTGCGACCGCATATTCTTGTCATCTGTAACCATTGCCCGAACATTTGCGTTGCAGGCCGAGGCAACGAGCAGCGACCCTTCCAGCTGACCTGTTAACAGTAAATAATAGCTTTGTATGTGGTTGAGTTGCAGCACACTTACCGACATGAGAGTTAATATTGACACGGTGAAAGAAATTGATATTGCGCTCGAAACAGGGGGTGCTGCGAGCATGCACAGGGCCCATGTTGCGAAGGGAATCCCCAATGTGAAGCGCTGCGTGATGCGTTGGTCGCAGTTTCTCGTCTGGGTACAAATGCTGAATACCCTCGACATATGCCAACATGTGCTGATCATATGCATCTGCCTGACGAGGACTGCTGACCCGTAAGTTTGCGAGTTGCACCGCACAAACAAGGTGCATAAAGTTGTCCAACAAGTCTTTCTTCCGTCCCTCCTCTTGACCCCAAAGAGATATGAGAGTTATGGGAAGATGAATCGTACATATGACTCTCCACTGCGCGGCGCTAAGCTTTCCACGCCGCGCAGTACCCCAATTACGAGGAGCGGTTGCAACCCACGTCGGAATCTGCGACAAAGTCATGTCATGCCAGACACATTCCATCACGTCTTGTCCGAGGACTACGCGACTGTGGTTCACAGGTGGTGGCGGAATGAGGGATTCAAGGACACCGCAAAGCTCAGGATCTGCGTCGAGCTATGATTACAGTGATCATGAGTACCAGGAAATTCAATGATGATGAAGAGACCTACACGGCTTATTAGAATATCCCAAAGAACCCGTTTAGCTCCCCGACCAGAAAGGTTTAGCGAGTTGTCGTAAGGGATATTTAGCGCCTGCAATATAAGAGAAAATGCACGCGCTGAGCCTGCGGCGTAGATCTCTTCATCAGGCCGCTCGTTTTCTACCAGGCCGGGAATGAGTTTTATGACATTCTTGGGCAGATCCGCCTGCATGATGTCTTCTTCTGGCGTATCCGAAGGTGCAACTTCTGGCAAAATGTCCAACGGGTCGGTATTAACAGACCCGGGGTAATCATTGCTGAATCTCTAAGGAATGTGTCAGTATGAGGCACGAGTAAGGTTATGATACATACCCAGAGAAAGATGCTTCGAGCAAGGACATGCTTTGTCCCAGCAACAACTGTACGATTTCCCGATGTGATATTGTTATCGACACATATTGTGTAGAGAACTTTGCGCGGCATCATTAAGAGTTGATCCTCCAGTTGCTCTGGAGGATTTTCCAACAATTGAACGCATCGTCGGAGTGATCGTAGATCATCCTTGCTGCTGACGCGCTTGTCTCGTTTTTCCACTGGAGAAGTGACTGTGCCATCTCCACCATTCGTTGTGGTATTGATGGTAAAGAGTTTCCGGCAGTGTGTCTGAAAGAGATTCAAGTCCAAGGTATGCATGGAGTCGATGACTGTGTATTTTATCGGGTCCCAATAAGGCAAGCGGAGTAAGGGAGACCAGCGAATTCCATACGCGTTGAAAAGACGGTCACGTTCGGCTTCATCGGGCGCGTTCTTCCAGGCCTCTGCACATCGCCGAACATGATCGACACTCTTCTCAGGCCATTGCTGGCGATCAGTGATGTCAATATCGTCTTTGTCCAAATCGCACTGCGTACAAAGATCGTGTGACGTTGGGGAACTTGTATGCCCAATGACCTGTCGAGCAGCCAGCATATCGCAGACAACAGGTATAAGAATCGCCTTGAATGCCCGTCCATGCAGGTTGCGATATGTACGTGAAAAGAACACTCCAGGATTCCAGAACTCGAGCAGCTTGTCTACGACGAGATCAACGTAAGGATTAATGGCGTCCTTCGAGGGCTTTTCTGGGCCTGGAATAATACCAACAACGTGGAGATTTTCGTGAAGATAACGAAGATGCGGGGGGAGGTTGAGAAGAACAAGCCATATTGCTGTGGAGGAGACAGTTTGCTTGGCCGTCTTGACGTAAAAGGGGTCAAACGAGTCACATGCAAATCCAAACACCAAGCGCCCTTCTTCTTCCGTTCCGGGATAAAATCGAGAACCAGAGGGATCCTTGAGCTCCAGAAAATAGGGCGAAAGCCAGATGTCGTCGATGGGGGAATCAGGTGGGTTAGGGGGGTTGAAGGGACGTTGCTCAAGTATATCTTCAATGTCTGGCCTTGAAAGAAGTCGACCCAGCCAGGCTTTGAGACTCTGATGCATGTACTTTTTCCGTGGAACCAAACGGAAATCCTGTGCATTCGGATTGAGCGGCTTCCATAGGCTATGACCACAGGTCTGACTGGCTGGCGTAGATTTGTATTGGCAGTAGAGAGTGACATCTCCCTCTGGATCGCGCGGCCCTTCGCTCGGCTCCCAGGGATACAATGTGTTGCAACGTTCACATACGTTGAAATTTGTAACAATGGGATGGATTCTGAACAACGACGACACTGTTCGGGGGTCCAGAGGCAAGCGAGCGATTTCGGTAGGGGAGACGGATGCATTCTGGAGTGTGGCTCTAATTCCGGCCAGAAGGACTTTGGTTGCACGACGTGTGTTGAAATATACATGGTTAAGAACCAAAGTAGTGAGCATGGCTGCACGGATGGTGGGTGTTTCGGTGTTCCGCAGATTGTAAAACATCCCTTGACAAATTCAATTGAGAATATATTGCGACAAGAAAAGGGCAATTCTTACCTGTGTTGTATGTATGATAACCATACAAAAAAACTGCGCATTGTGCGCTCCATTGGACCTCCTTTTCCCAATCAATTTTCTCCAACTCCTCAAGGACCTGATCCTGCAACCTCTCCGTTTCCCATTCGTCAATGCACCCAAACAGTGAAATTGTATGATGCAGTTGAATTAGCTCCTGTTCCAATCATAAACAAGGAAGGTTTGTTCGACGACGATCAAGGGCAGTCGGCATGCGGTTCGGTATAAGGAGCTGTTGTGTTGTCGATCGCACATAATTCCCTGTCTCTAAAGGATTATTAACAAAAGAAAATCTGGAACCAGGAGCAATAATAGGCCACGACGATAATAGTGACAAGCGATCCGTGATAAATCTAATCGCATCTGCTTGAGAGATATATGGGCTGACGCCTAGGGATTGGAGGTCCTGGTGGTTGGAGGAACTTGCGCGACTGAACCTTGATTGACTGTTGGATGGAAGGTTAGATCGAGAACTATGGGCGACTGGTGACTGGCGGTTATGGTTGGCGTGTAGGGCTTCCAGATCATCTTGACGATGTCGATCTCTTGTGCTCCTTGGTATATCGAATCCATCGCCTTCATACGTTCTGGTCTCTGGATTCCAAGTAGTGCAATGGGATCTACAGCGACAGGTAACAGTCTTTTTTCGGGGAGTCTTTGGCATGGTAATGGGAACAAAGAGAGGGGATGATTAAGGTGGGTTAAAGCTGTTCAGAGGAGCGGGATACGAGTACGACTCATGATCAACTTGTTGGGTACGGCGTGACTGTTGATAAAAAAACCGCATGATAATAGTATCAGAGCCGCATTATATACATGAACAGAAGATCACTAATTAGGCTCGACGTCCATGTATTCCAGATTATCGTCGTCATCTTCTGAATCTGGTACACTAAAAGATACTGATCTAGACCGCCTATGATCATGACCTGATACTGATGCTCCGCTTTGATAAGAGCTTGGTGCTGAACCGCTCAACGTCTGTTCCCATTGGGCCTTGTATTTGCGGAAAGTCATGGGCGAAATGTAGTTAGGTGTGAAATCAGTGCGGCAATGGAGCAGGTAGGAAGAAGCCTCTGAGGCGGGATGGTTCACGAGGCCATCGTTTCGGAGGTAGTGTCGGGTGATATTGTTCCAAACGGGAAGCCCGTCTTCGTCATGAGTAACCTGCCAGCAGCTAATGATCATGATCATGATCACATTGTCAAATTTAAAGGTATAATCTGATTACTACAAAAGCGGACGTACCTAATGCGATCATTACGCCCGGAATCCCTGGGATAGACAATGAGGTGCATATACAGATCACCAGGCTTAGCCCTCTCTGAACCAGGTGAAAGCTTCCGGGTGACTTGGCTATGGGTGATGGGTGTTCCGGATGTTGAAACGTTGTACGTGAATGATTTTTTCCTATTCTTAGGGCCAAACTGTCCTTGAAAATGTGCTGGATGGGCAGGGGTGGCCAGGGAGGCTCGTCCCATTACAGAGCCAAACGCCGTTTTGTTGGGACTCAGATTATACGCACTTATGCGAGGAGCGGCCATTTCGTCGAGGGTGCCATTAGGTGGTGCATGTGTCCATGGTGGTTGAACAGGTAAAACCAAGGAGGCATTTTGATCGTTTTCTTCATCTCCGATGTTATCAACATACGAATGACGGGGTGCGCTGACAACCGAGGCAGATCGTGGTGCAACCGAGGCAGATCGCAGCGGTAATGTCGTGTTTCCGCGCACAGACGAGGGATTCATAGGAGGCGCGGAGCTGGATCTTGACCCTGCCTGGGATATAGTCGAGAATGAATTCGTAGCCGCAAGATTGGCTGGATTATTAGAAGCGATTGTGGACCCGGGATATCTGCGCAAGTCATGCATTATGATAGGCCTAGGTCTATGCCTACATTTAGCACGAGAAACAATATATTAGCAACTCAAGAATCATGATACAACCGGAGTTACTGACCTTGAAGAATCTTGATGACGGGTTGGCGGGCTTTGCTGATGAGGAGATCCAGAAAGGGAATCTCTGTGGATGGATGTACCAGAGAGAAGGCTCGCCAGATCGTGAAGATCAATGCCATATGGCTACATGGACATTTGCGAATGGACGTAGATAAGTTATAAGGTGATTTAGCTGAAAGATGGTTCGTTATTCACATACGTCGTAAGTGGGGTGCTCAGGTATAAAGGGTTGTTGCGGGCGATGGGAGGGCGTTACAATCAGTCGTTCGATGGGCAGGTATGGATTAGCCATGGATGAATTAATTGCAAGACAATGGCAGATGGTGGCAGATGGTGGGCAATTCGCAAGACGGCGTGAGATGGTGGGCGAGTAAGCATGTAGCGTCTGGAAATTTAAAAGGCGGGGTATATATCATGACCACGATCATGACATTTAAAGGCGTACAGTTCTACATCTTATCCTTATCATATCATGATCTTCCGTCGCACTCGCTGGATTTTGATCTAATCTTGAAACTCTTGGCTACGTCTCGTGGCAGACACATGTAACTGTTTCCGCGAACGGAAGCTTGGAAGTCAACCCGCTTAAAACGAATGTACATTGGCCATGGATTGCCTCTCGTGATACAGTTCTACGATGGGCGCCATTTCTCATCATGAGTACTGTTACCAGTAGCGGGTAACGGTGTTTCGCGCCTCAACGTAAATTTGGACTGTGCTGTTCAAATTTAAAATTGAGACCTCGCATAATGTACAACCAGAAGGCATCGTGCCAGCCTTAAGGCTCGCTTCCACATGTGCGATGGGAACTTCAAGGTGCATGGTCGGTTTGACATGGAGGGATAGACCCTTGATCAAAACAAGAGCGGCATCACGGTCCTGCATAAAGGCACAGAAGCGATTCTGGAGCTTTGTTTCCTTTCATCATACCATCGCCGTCTCGTCTTTCATTGATCTTGCTCGAATATTTTGTAAATGGACACTCTCATCCAAGTACCGCATGAATCGTCTCTTTCTGAGAACATAAGTCAGTTTACAAGTTCCTTTGTTTTTCCGGAGGCGGGGAGACATACCCATGTGCTCGTCACCCGCGGTGCTGAAAGCAAAGTCTATGTCGTGAAAGCCTCCTGCCGAGGAAGGTTCATCGCTCTGGGCTATGATGGTGGAACACTTGATGTCAGTACTGGTTATGTTTTGCTCGTTCTGATGTTTTACTTACTTACCTTTACCTTTACTTAGATCGTGCAAAGCACCGGAACCAATCCAATCCTTAAAAGGATTGACATTGGCCAGCATACCATACGCGCACTGGCCTGGCACACGAAAGAAGAGGACACTATTTTTGTCGGTACAGGTGCCGGTGAAGTTATTCGCATCAGGTTGGACCTAGATGGCAGACCGGTGAGTGTTAAAAGTTTGGCGTCTAGAAGAATACTTACGTTTTATTAGAACTACGTTCACCGCCAATTCGTGGGCGGAAACGTTACTTCGATGAACGTGTCGAAGAACTCCGACAAGCTTGTACTGGCAATGGGCCGTTCGGTGGTCATTATTGATAAACCTTTACTGGTGGACGCTCTCGGCAACCATTTGGAAAATAAAACCTTCCACTTGCATCCAGACCTCCCTGCAGAGGATCCATCGACCTTGACATCGCCGATGATGACTCAGTTTTTGGACGATGATTGGGTGGTAGCTGGTTACATGGGATCTTTCGGTTTATGGTATGAATGTGTTCCGATTGTTGCGCTGGACATTTTCTCATTGAAACGACAGGCTCATACCCAGCAGAGGCTCAAAGAGACAGATAGAACCGAGAGTTCCTGGTACCATCTACGCTGGCTCTGCTCTATCGCCATCAGGGAAAACCATGGCGATTTACAAAGCGACTGGAGGCTTGGATTGGTATTCTCTTCCAGCCGGCAGGTGGTATGGTAGTGTTCCTGGGGACTCCATTATCGCAGAGCAGCTGCGCGTCCACTCCGTCAGCCAGCTTGTCCAGATAGCTTTCGTCAACGAGCACATTGTGATGGCTGGATCTGTTAAAGGTGTCGTGACATTCTGGAAAGAAACGGAGCCGCTTCCTATCAAAACTGTTCGCATCGCGTCTGAACATTCGATTATCCCAACTGTGGTGAGTGATTGACGGCACATTGACAGTCGGAATGCGACACTGACACGTTTATCAATAGTCGGTATTTAAATTGAACCTGATGACATTCGGTCTCGCTGTCATACAATACAACAGAACCTCCAACACGTTACCGACGCTCGTCTGCCTCAAGATAAACAACATTTTGGAAGATACAACGTCGGAGGCACCATCGAATTCTGCACGCATTCCGTTGCCACAAGCATGGTCGTCTCCCAACATCGCAGTTCCGCACGCAGCAAACGGTCAACCGACTTCCCTAATTTCACCACCAGTCCTCATGGATGCAGTACAAATCCATTCAGAAAGGCCCGCTCCCATCATCCCCCCAAGCCCAGCCATACCCGAGTCGGTGACACCAACTGCACCTCTCATGCAGTCTGATATGCCGAGGACGCCTCCGTTACCCGCCTCAACGTTGCGTGAAACAGCTTTCACGCCACAAACGAGGGATTCAGTAGGAGATCAACGTCCCACGGTTGTTTCGCAAGCGCCTCCCACTTTGATCCCAGTACAAGAGGATATCGCAGCTCCCACAAATCAGCAAACACCTTCATCCACCCGACATGTGCCAGCTTCTGGTACACCTCATATAGAAGATCCGGCACCAGTACAGCCACTACCACACCAGGTCTTAGAACCGGTTGAGGTAGGACGTAGACGTGGGGGTCGCTTATCAGACCTCACGACATTCCAACCAGAATTCCGGGCAATAAAGGAGGAGGATGGGACACAAGAAGCGCTGGTCATGACCATGTTTGACTCTCCGGCCAATCCTTTCACGTCCAGCTCCAGGATCCAGTCCGCCGCGCAGACTGCGGGAGAGCCTTCCAGAGCATGGGATGATGTTGACGTTGATCAACTTGGTGACAGACTACCGCGTCCTATGTCTCCTCTGAGCGGTATCCAAACCCCATCTGAGCGTTCAAAAGGGAAGAGAAGAGTCGGATGGCATATGGATATACCCATCGGTAGCTCCGGTCAACAAATCGCGGGTCCCAGTACTCCAAGTGCGCCTGGCTCGTATCCCAGAACGCCAGAAACCCGGACCAGACAGGAGGTTAAGGAAGAAGAAACCGATAGCGATACTGACAACGAAGACGTTCCAGCTGATGCCCGGCGAGAGAACAAAGGGAAGGTGGGGCATGGAGCGATGCTCGTTGATTTGTTTTGGACTTTATTGGTGCTGTTATACGAAGTTGTTCGTTGGGGATTATCACTGTTGGTCCTTAATTTGATCCCCAGAGTAAGTCGTTCAAGTTATGTTCCGACCTAATCTGATCAACGCTATGATAGATTTTAAACCTGGTGTTTTGGTGTGCAGCCATCGTTGGAGTCGTATCCGTGGCTTTGGTTTATTTTCTTGGATATCATCGCCTAAACGCGGCCGGGGATGCGCTCTTCAAGGCTGAATACGGGTGGTTCTTGGATGTGAAGCGAGATATCACTCGGTTTGTCATGCAAGCCACCGATCAAAGCTGTGAGGATCCCTGTCTCTGCAATGGACGAAGTATTCAGCTTTGTACAGTTACATTTCCCTCTTCTCCACAGATGGAGTCTTCGGAAGTATCGCGCGTGCCTTCGATGATAACTACCCTGCCAGCGTCGTTAACACAAGCATTGACATCGCAAGAGAAGACTGACTTACATGACGGGGAGATGAAGACTGGTGATGTTTCACTGGTGGACAAAGAGTACACCCTGGTAACCAAAGCTGACGATGGGATCATGCGAAAAGACGTAGTTGTCGTGAGCACCGACCCGGGATCCCCTCAAACCACCCAGGCCTAACTGGCGTAGTCAGTCCTTCTATAGGCCTTCTATGCACTGAAAGATGTACGTCCCCATTCAAGGCTTGAGCGCTGTGAGGCTAACATTTCTTATTAGCATCTGTTATGCTTGTATATCGTTTGAAGACGTACCGTACCTTGGTTTCATGTATCTTTGCCTACTTTCAAATGCAGCGCATCTGGTATGCCCATTGATTGCAAAACGAGTCTCAATGTTAGATATAAGAATAAAGTAGGAAGGTTCCAAAGTTATGATCTGCATTGACAAACATTTACGAAGAAATCGACGGAGCGGTGTCCGACAATTCCTTGGTAAAAATGTTTACGATTCCGCAAGAGGTTTAAAAGTTGGGGAGGTTCCCAATTTTGAGACTTGTCCAGCGAAATTGTGACTTGTGCATATCACTGGAAATGGATTCCAGCAATATTGGGAGGTTTGGAGGTTTGCGTGGGCTGACGAGGTACAAGACATTGGCTGAGTGGAGGTTGTATATCATGAGGTGAGCGGGACGTGGAGGTTTCCAACATGCCACAGTGATACAGCATGAGTTACGTTACTATTGGCATTTTCCTCATCACGTGATGTCCTCACACAATTTGATTGTAAATGAACATTGAACTTCTACATCTTCTACAACTACTACTCGTCCTACCGGCACAGCACTGGCTTTCGTTATTGGGGTCCATTCCCATCAACTAATCTCAGGTGCTCACTCAAAATATCGTCAATCGAACCGAATACTGCTGTTTTTGGGATCCTTTCCCATTAACTTGGAATTCAACCTCATTAGCTTGCGTAAAGTCTCATGGATCCCTACGCTCTTCCGAACGGTAGACTGCAAGTAGTCAACGGGAAACTCTTTTACTCGCCTAACTGTGTGCGCACGCTCAGCACAATCCCCGATCCTGATGTCAATGGGGTGGAAGCTTTGAGGACATTCCTCCCAACAAGCAAAGAAGCAGCCTCGGAGTCTTTCTCGGAGCGCATGGACAGAATCGCTAGTCCGAAGTGGTGGTCTCTTGCTTGGGGCTGGACAGCTTTCATTCCGATTTTTCCTACATTCACCGGAAGCACACTTTCCATACTCCGTCAAGACCTCTTGAAAAAGTCGACGCATGAACGCCTGCGCCATCAGTTGTCTGGGTCTACCATTGAGGCACTCAGCAACTTGGAGCAAGATCTCTACCAGGCCGCGCATGTCCTGAGCCTCCAGCTTCAAATATCGGTCCTTAAGCCCTCGCACCCTTGGATTTTTGGATACCGCAGGCCTCAAAGTTCATTTTCCAAACTTCAGCGCGTGGCACAGGAGTCGCGCGATTGGTTTTCTATCTGGGTCGGTTTGCTCTCCTTTCTAATCTCGGAGACGGAAGAAGAGCAGGTACGGAAGCGTGGCTTTCCTGCAATCGCGATTATGTCGTGGCAGGCTTCCCTCAAGCTCGCAGGTTTTCAGACTTCCTGGGTAGACGGACTGAATCGCTCCCTCATCTGTGACTTTGATTCCGGTATTTCACGCATCGGTACTCTTGTCGACTTGGAAGAAATCAAGATTGGCGACCCCTGCAAGTTTGTGGCACGTTTGAAGAAATTCCATATTCCTGTCTGGTATCATTGGTCACCAAAATACGAAGGAGATGTGCACCTTTCGCCACTCGCGCCTCCCCCTTCACATGTACAAATCCTTTTATCTGCTACAGTTCCCTCTCCAATGCCATCTACCCACCTTTCGACACTCGCGTCTCCCGCTTCACGTGGACAAAGCCTTCTATCTGAGACAGCGCCCCCTCCAATCCCGCCTGCGGATACTTCTGCAACCAGCGTGGCGGACAGTCAGGAATCAAATATTCCCAAGTGGAAGTTGTGGCTGCAAAAGAAGGAAGAAAGGAACAGGCGATTGATGTCTCTTGAAACTGAGGACCAACGTGCTGCTCGTCTACAACGGGAGCAAAATCCACCGACTTCATCAGCGAAAGTTTTCATCTGGGAGCGCGACAGTGCGGGCCAATGGAACCGAGAAATCGTAGGCAAAAAATACCGACGTGACACGCTTACCGACTTCACTCCTGCTCAAAAGGTATATGACTCATTCGCCAATGAATGGGACTGTTGCACAGACCTTGCTCCCGGTGAAGAAGTTACGCCTATTGAAGAAGAAAATGACGACGTTGAGGATGTCTATGACCCATGGACTGATGAAGGGAGTGACCCTGTGATAGCAGAAACGCCGAGTGCTGCTCAGAAGGAGGATTCCGTTTCACAGTCAAATTTATCGGACCACGATCAGTTCTGCGCGATACAGGCAGATGCATCCCCTATCCTCTCCGGAAGTCTCGACGCTGCAGAGGAGTACATTCTGCGGGTTCTTCGCCAGTACTATGGATATACCCCCGCGCTTCCTGCGGCCACTCCAGTCAAGTCGTTCTCGGACAAGGTGGAAGCTCACTTCTTGAAATTCGTCGGGATACCGTTAAAAATACTGGATCGGGAACTCTTTCAGCGGCCAACTGTCATTTCCGCTGTGATGTTTTTTGAAAGGCTTGTAAAGGGTCAACCATTACTCGTCGACGAATTTGATTTATCCCGAAATCACAGGGAAGCCATGATATATCAAGCACGTCTCGCAGCAGTCAAGATCATCAAACAGGATAATGGAAACCTGCTTTACATGCTAGATTTTGGTCCTGGCAGGAATACGACCTCATGGCGTCTGACACTGCTGACTGCCATGCATACGTTGATGGTCTGCCGACTCCCTGGATGTCTGGACGAAAAAGACATCGCATTGTATCTGGTTCATCGTGGAATACCTTTCAAAACTCTCCAAGAATCCACGACACTTAACCGGATGCCAAACGTTACAACTCCTGCTCGTCTTATTCCACACCGACCAGAGGGATATAGTTTTACGAAGATGGATTATCAGTCTTATTTAGAAGGTTTGCAAGACTTTCTCATTCATCGTCGTGCTCGTGCAGCTCTTTTATCCGGAGGTTACCCTTGGAGACTTGCCATGATGTCTGTCAGTCCTCATATTGTTTTGGACGGACCAACCGGTTGGTCAACCTCTAGGGAAGATATGTTTGTCGTGCGGCTGGACTCCACTGAATATGTTGATGATGCGATCTCCGAACTAGAGCTCGATTTATTGTGTGGGGTTAATGAATGTTTTACGGGTATGTAACCATAAGTTTTATGGGATTAGGTATAAGCTAATGTTTGACATTTATTAGGCAATGGGTTTCAGACGGCAAAAAAATCCTTCTTTCCACTTCTTTGTACTTTTGCGGGCTCTGGGCAGGACTATGGACGATGGACAATGATATTGGAATTTTTCTTCAAACGGGTGCACGAAGGTGGATTGGAACAATCTGAGGGCAATTTTACCACATTCCGTCAGCCCCTTACAATCACGAAGTGGCGAGATAGTTTGCGTGGAGCAGGTGACTTCCGTCGTGGACATGCCTATGCGGAAAAACTGGCCTCATCGTTTATTGCTAATTTCTTGAGCACGACTACCACTGCCTGATTGATTTATTTTGGAATATTACGGTCCTTTATTATTAAGTAATTGCTGTAAATAACTAAATAGTAACTCTAATATTAATAATACTATCTTGACTCTTGTAATCCCGGCTGTCTTGTGCCCAATATGGAGATGTGATCGTATACGGCCATATCGTTCCAAAACAGGTACCGTTACGCTGCCGGCACCGACGGCAGAGTGAACTGTAACATTGTAAACATTTTTGCAAAATAACCTCAAGGACTTATTATAAACTGCAGACCATCTGATTATCAGGAATTTGAGATGTTTATTGTAATTTGTGCAGCCATAACATTGAAAATACTCTGCCTGATCTTATTCTGAACATGCGGGTCGGGCATTTTCGGTGGATTATTGAAATTAAATTAGGATTGATTCCGGTCAATCATTTTGAGATCAAATTGAATTCTTATTTGGTATATAACTCCCATATTCTTAAGCTAAAATCGGCCGTCAGAGAGGCCCATTCCCGCAGTGTATACTCCTGAGGTTCTTGTCTGCGGTGGATCTGCCTCCGATTCTAGCATTCCCTCTGAGCAACTTTCCTCTCAAGACCCAGCAACAAGCCAATGTAGTCGTCTCTTGCTCACCAAAGAAGGCATTGCCAGGGGCTGGCAGGTCGAGCACATGTTGGAGCAACGCATGATGCCGGAATTCGTACTCCTTCCCAATGGACAGGTCCTCATCACGAATGGAGCCCAGACTGGTTATGCTGCCGTGGCCAGCGTTGGTGACCCAGTCGGTGACCAGAGTAACGCTGATCATCCCGTCTTTACGCCATCTTTGTATGATCCCAATGCACCTCTTGGCAAGAGAATCAGCAACAAGGGGCTTCCCACCACTGATGTTGCCCGTATGTACCACTCGACGGTCAGCTTGACACCCAAGGGGTAAGTTCAAATATTTCACGGCGATGTGATCATTTTATTCATCTTAAAAACAGAAACATCATCGTTGCTGGCTCAAACCCCAATGGTCAAGTTGTCAATGGCACAGAGTTCCACAGGTGTGCTTCGTCTCTATTTCTTGGCTTATTATTTTTTAATTTGACCATCTCGGAATAAAGTGAATTGCGGGTGCAGTACCTCAACCCTCCCTTCGTCTCCCAAGATCGTCCTATCATCACTAAAGCGCCTACTCAAATTGCTTTCAACCAAGAGTTCGAAATTGACGTAGCTGTTCCTGTAGGATTGCGCCATGGAAAGCTTCAAGGTACGGGCGCATATCTCATCTTATCTTATCTCTAAGAAACCGCTAACTGGCTTCTCCCAGTCGCACTCATGGATCTCGGCTTCTCCTCTCACGCTTTCCATTCCAGTCAACGCCTCGTCTTCCTCGACGCTACGCTTTCCGCCGACGGCAAGAAGATTAACGCACGTTCGCCACCTAACAACAGGGTTTACCCACCTGGACCCGGTAAGTCTTTTAGCTGAACTATCAACATCTTAAGCGAGCGGCTTTCGCCTACGCTTCACGTCCTTTCAACCATGATATTAATAAAGATATCTACTACAGGCTACGTTTTCGTCACTATCAACGATGTCACCAGTGAGAGTGCGCACGTCTTAGTTGGAAATGGTCAAGCACCACCCGTCCAAGACCAAGGCGTTCCTCTTTGATCGAAGCAGTACGAGAATCGTTCTATATCGAGGGAAAGACTGGATATGTAGTGTGTAATTGAGAAGAAATTTAAATGACAAAGCCAACGGTGCAATTGTAAACCCGTCTTTAAGAACGTGTCAATAGGTCAATAAATACATTATCAGGAGAACCAGTGTGATATACTTCAGATAAGTAAATCATGTCAAGCTCTAGCGAGCACTTCAAGGTTGTTCGGCAAATTCAAGGAGAATTCCGAACGTCACCTGTCTCTTCTTCATGCACCGTCGGCTACCAAAAGACAGACCCTGTTTCGAAATCGCCCTGATGGTTCAAGCGAACACGTCAAGGCTCGCCACGCGGGTGCCCCCAATTGTCTTCTGACTATAATGGAGTATAGCCAGAAATAGTTTGAAAATGGTACCATATACTTAATGACAATTAAGCTACACGTATAATTCGAAAGATTCGACGGTTCGATTCATTCAGACGTAATCTGGCAATTATGGCGACTAATCCGAGTCTCATCGCATCGTGACCCACCCTGTCGTCAGTTACTCACTACTGTCTATCGAATGGGATCAACTGACCCATTCCACTCGGTCAAGAACTTCAACTTCAGCACGAATCACGGTGAAATCATGCATACTTGTAAAAAGAACCAAGCCCAACACCACTCGCGTCCAACGGATATAAGTTTGTTTAACGAAATGAAATTCTCGATCAAGTTCAAATGAAGGCACTCGGTGTTTCTGTCATAAGAAATTTCCGTAAACGACTTACAGAACAATACTTGGAAGGAGAACAGTCAGATTTTGAAGGTCTTGTGTACAACTACCGCGGCGTCGACGTCCAGGCCAAGCCTAGATGGCCGTTTATCTTCTTCATTGTGTACAAGGGAGATTAATTGTTCTATAATAGGAGATTGATTTACTCTTTACGAGCTAATGAATCAACTTCGTGATTATGAAGTCAATAAAAGGAGATGGACCACCTTACTATACGGCTAAAAGCAAAGCACGGTAGATAGAGTGTGATGCCAGTGACCTACGATGCTAAATGGGCCTCAAAGATGGAAAAATTCGTAACGATCGAGCGACCTGTATCCAGCTCATACATCCCCAGAATCATCTCGAAGGTATGGGGAGTCTGTAACCCCAGCTCAAATTACCCTTCTTCGAAGTTTGAAAGCATGAATTTCATAGAACTCAATGAAGCGCCCCATTGTTAAACTCTCCCTCTAAGTACACCAACTTAATCCAATATACGCTCAATTCAGCATTGCGCGTTATCTTAAATCCTGATCAATTGATTTTAGCAAGCGCACGCGACGCGCTTCTCATTAAAGGGCGATATACGTGGCCACCGCGCAACGCTACGCGGCGTCTTCCTAACCTTCATCAATGAATCCTTCCCGCCAAAACCTACGCTCCCAAATCAAGCTCCCCTAGACCCAACCACGACACCAGCATCTTCCCAACGAAGCATCATGGCCGTACACGTCCCACAGATTCAGAATACCGACATACACTCCCGAACAACTCATTCTCGACCTCCATCCATCATCATCATCCCGCCTCGGATTCAATACCCAAGTTGATATACTCACACCATGTAACCCCTTTCCCCACGTCACCAACAAAGCAAGAAATGCAATTACCATATATACCTACTCAAGCCGAAGCGTCCTATTCATATGATTGCACCGAGCCCTCCCATCGGTGCGCGCCTACCCTCCTCGTCTTTCCACTTCCGGAAAGCCGCATAGGCCATTGACATTCCCGTGCATTTTCGAATCCAAATTAATCCATATCGCTATAGGAGGAACACTTCGCGCCCGCTCTAGCGGCTCAACCCCAAAAGCGGCACCCTACCCCCAAGCCGAAGATTCCGTGACGTCTTTCTCAGTCTTTGAGACTTTGAAATTTGCATTGTCAGCACGTATGTAAGAAAGGCGCTGCGCAGCACCTTCCCCTCTTACTTCGTCGTATAATTAGTTTACCTCCCACAAGGTCATCATCCAGTTCTCATGGATACTCTAAATCTCGAAATATGCATCTCCAAGTAAGAAAGCTGCCTGCTCAAGACAAACGGTCGTATTATTAGAGCTCGGAACGCAAATCCACACTCTCAGCGAAAAATAGGACACAACGTGACCTGAATGAATCATCGCAACTCACTCCAAAGTCAAAGTGTGAGTACGGAATGATCGTTGCCTATTCGAGGTTTATCAGCTGCAGTGTCTTCAAGTTATTGTCATCAGCTTCAGTGACTGATTATGCGTATGAATGAATGAATGCAAGTCAGCGCTGAGATCTGAGAAATTTCAAGGATGACGTGTACCACCATGTAGAAGATACCCATTCTCATCGCATTCCTCCTTCGGACTTCCTTTCATCTCACCGCCCCTAACGAATGTACAACTCCAAACTGGAATCATATCGCATAAATGGAAGTACTAGAACTATCATACGACCTTCATCTATTACCTACCTCCATTACTCATACTCGCAAGCCAAAGTAATTCGCTATAATACATTTTTAATTCTTCATTTTTACTTCTACTTTCCTACTCGTGGGGTACTTTTGCGGTCGCAACCAAAAAAACTATGAAAAAAAAGACTATACTACCTACCGTAAATCAACCAAAAAATCCAAAGCGAAAAAACATGTATGAGCAAAATAAGGAATAAAAATGAAAAAGCACAAGTCAAGTCCGTACGTCAACAGTCAAACCCACATCGCACCGCAAAGAACACACTCCAAAAAGGCAAAACCGATCCAGGTATCAGGACAACACCAAATCAGTCCGCCCGCGCGGCGCGTGCCAATTTAGGAGGGGTGGAGGGGGAATTGGACTGCCGAACTACCCCCGAGGATGGGAAGACGGGCGAAAAGGGATGGGAAAAAAACGTCGAGTCAACTAGGGCAAGGGGTAAAAAAGGTAAAGGGGGTATAGTAATGTAAAAAAACTCAAAACCAGAAGCGCGAGGAGAATGGGAATTAGAAGTGAAGTGAGGTGGGATGAGAAGGTCAAGGATGAAAATAACGACCCAGTTCTTGTGGCGCATGAGTAAGGAGGGAGGGAGAAAAAAAAGTTTGTATGCACGCGAGCGGGAGGAACTAAAAGAACTGGGTTAGGGTGGTTCGGCAGAAGATGAATAAGAATGAAAAAATAAACGTAAGGAAAAGAAAATTTGAAGGGAAGGCATAGTGAGTGCTCTACCGAGCGTCTATAAGCGACCGAGTCTTGAGTAAGTACTTGAAAGCGAGCGAGTAAACATATAACACGAGAGAGAGAGAGAAGAGGAAAGGATGCATATGACGGGTAATTGAAGCCGAGCGGAGAAATGTGGTGTATGAATTCTGGAATGGGTTGACAATGCCGATGTGATCAAGTGCGCAAATGAAAAGGAATAAAGGAAGGGGATAAGAAATGGAAAGAAGATACAGGATACATATGGCGTGGCGTGGTCAAAAGGTTAGATGATGGGTATGAAAAGGATTCGGTGTACAGGTGGTAATGCGGGATGCCGTTCGATGGATGATGTGGATGCGGACACAAATGTATCATGCGGCATGCGGACGAGAGTGATGAGAGAACAGAATGATATGAAGGGTGGCATGATGACGATGATGGAGGACCCAAGTAAAGGAACACAAGATATGAGAGATGAATGGGATGCATGGTGGTGAGACAAAAAGAATAAACGGAATGATAAGATACACAAAGGTCCTCATGATAGGGACCAACGACGAGAGAAGGATGAGATGCATAGTCGTCTTCACGGGAAGACGTGGTTCATAGTTTTTGGGATACAGCGCCCAGTTCGCTCCACGCAAACAGGAACGAAAGAAGGGCGCCAGACGACGACGTCGTCCGGGAAGGAGACGTCAGCCAGCGGTCGACAATTTTTCCTGCCGACCTTTCACCCGCACATGCCACCTCATGAAACGTTGAGCTCCCAAACATCAGGACCACTCAGCGTCCCGCTCAACCCAGAGAAATAGTTCTTCCCCATCAACAAATCCAACTTCTTAATCCCTTTACCCTCTTCCCTCCTCCTAGCCTCCATATCCCCAACCCTCGCACACCTCGCATAGTAAGCCCGATCCACACTGTTCCTAATTTCTCCCTCAGGTAAAGCCGAGTACTCCCCATGGCTGATTTGGTGACGAAGTCTTCGGTGAACGGTGTTGAGAATATCAAGCACGGTCACAGAGGCGTCTGGAAGCGTAGATGAAGGCGTTACCTCAATCTCGTCTTGCAGAAGAGGGCAGATGATGGTCAATTTTTGCTGCGCTGGCGACGTCGCTGGCTCATGAAGAGTCGCTGGGTTGAAGAGCCCAGTGATGCTGGTTGGAGGGTATGAGAAATCGTAGATGAGCGGAGGCTCGGTGTATGGCTGGTATGCGAGGAGGTAGTGGATCTGGACGGGTTTTGGGATGGGGATATCGTATGCGTCAAGTGAAGAGTTGTGAATCCGAGAGTAGGGCGGTGGGGAGGATTGGAAAACGCCTGGATGATATCCAAACTGCTCAGGCGGTGGGGATGGTGGATCCGGGGAAGAAGATGAAGGAATAGACGAGTTGGTGAGGGAAGGGGAAGGCGGTGGTGGGTCTTCGTAGACGTAGTTGTGGTTGGCAAAATGAACCCGTTTGTAGGACATTTGTCTGGGTTGTCGACGGTGTAGAACGTGGGTGTTTATGTTGAAAATGTTGAATAAAAGGCGATTAAACTGGAATGTCGGTGTTGTGGATGGATGAAGAAAAGAGAGGGAATGAATAGAGCCAAGCCAGGTCGAAGGGTTTTCGTATATATGGCAACTGCCAACACAAGTTACCGAATCATATCAACACTCCCACCAAATGGGGTTACCGCGTCCTAAACACAGACTTTCATGATCGCGTCAATAACGCAGTTAAACAACGTACTCAAGAATACTCACAATGACTTGTCAACACCGCCTCGGGCATAGCTATAATCAAATCCACTGACGCTTTCACTGCGCATGAGATTGTCAATTGTAATCTAAACAGATATAGATTATCATGCTCAAACTCACCTCCCTTGTATGTCGGGATTTGCCTTACGCGACACCGCTTGTTCACAACAAGGCCATGCGCGCCGCCATTCTTTACTGCATGGAGTTGAGATTGTCAATTAAAAAAAGAACGTGTAAAGCCGTACTCACCTGCAGTAGATAATCGTATACGTGTAAGATAACCTATTATCCAAATAATTTATCAGGATAACAGATCAAACAATAAAATAACGTTGGAGAGATGCAGTAGACCCAAGAAAAACGAATAAAAAGTGATTTGGGAACAGGTCCCACAATCCATGGCTTTCAATAACCTCGAACGCCCTAGCCCAAATGCTCGTCTCACCACCAGAGCGCATCACGCTTGGGGTAGACCAGGTTAAGCGTCCTTGGGAGCAGAGTGAGTATTGCGCACATATCCACCTTGCCTCCCGCGGCATCCTTTCCATCTATCCCAACTGCTCGCTGCCGAACGTCGAAAAAGCAGTCCCTTCACGACATCGCAGTAAAATCTCTGACATCTGTCATAACATCATCATCATCAAGAAGAAAAAAAAAAGATGTCCACGAAGTACATAAATCAACGTCGTAACTAGATTCAGGGACCGGCCGTTCAAATCTGAATACCGTACTTCTCGCCGAACATGAAGTAAAAAGAATACAAAAATGCTCCAAAAAGTCTCATCGGCGAGTACCGTCCAAACCAAGTAACGACCAGGACAAAGTTGAAAAAAACAAGAATGCACGACTCACCCCCAACGTTTTAGTTAACCAGTGGCGGTGTCCGCTAGCCAAACTTTCTCCCCTTCATTTCCAAATCTAATCAACGAAAACGTACACGGCTCTCGTTCACGGTCATAAAACTGTGACTGTGCGCGCGTCATCATCACCCCAGTATAGCCGAAAAGACGTCTTCATCTAAGCAAAGTCATAACCTTGATATGCGTTATCAATAATATGAAGGCGTGGTGTTCGGGAAACCATGTCATGATCAGGTCACTGATTGCGACGACAAGAGGCAGAAAAAGCGAGACATTCAAGAAAAAAGCGCATATATGAGCTTAAAGCAGAGTTTAGAGGGTGAGGAGGGGGGGAAAGGAGGGTGTGTCTGAGACTAGGCGGGAGGCGCTTTATGATGAACGTTCATCGCTGCCTCGAGGTTTGTGCGAGGCACGCTCGCTTGCACTATCAACATACACGTGAGCGTGAAACCCCATCACTTATGTAATACACCGGTTATGATGGACCGGCTAACCCGCTCCCCTCACGTTGACTTGAACCTCGATGTTGGGTTGTGGATACTGCTATTAAATACGTTGATTTGTAGCTTATCTACTCCTTAGCTCACTGAGGATTTACGGGTCACTTCACCCTCTCAATGCGTCGTAAAGCTCCACATCTGCCCCTCCCCACTAGGTCCACCGCTCGCCGTTGCACCTTCCAACGAATACTCGTACGAAACGGGAGTCTGAGCATATCCTAATCCTTTTCTAGATTCAACTTGAAGACTGGACGAGTAAATACTACCACCCGTACATTTATTTATATAGGATTGAGGCGCTAACCCCACGACCAAATGCGCAGCATCATAATACGAAGCAGTACTCGTTCTCCTCGATGACTGGGGTGGTATAGACTTTTGTTTCGCTCGAGCAGTCACAGGCCCTGCTGCGGCTGCGGATAGTGTTGTCCCTATACTTTTACTCGAACGAGTATACGCATTGGATCTGGATTCTGGCTATGACGAGCCGTTTGCACTTTTATTCAATTGTGCGTATATCTTA
>NHTK01006040.1:0-46895 GCA_002938355.1 Panaeolus cyanescens | reverse complement strand
TCCATTACAGTCTCGCGCTCTTCCAACTGAGCTAAGGTCGGTTGATGAAGTTGGACCATCATATAGCATGAAATGTAAATTGAGTCCATGGGTTACGACGACATAAGACTTCCAGCAGCAAGGTAGTACCAGCGTATAAGATTATTGAACAATAATACCAAATTCAGATCCAAACGGTGCATATGGAATGTCTATGTAGTTGAACGGGATAAGGTATTTGGTACAGTACACAGAAGATAAGATGATGTGGTATGTGTAATTACTATATATGTGCTGTCAGACAGAAAAAAACTGTATGCGTAAAACACTACAGCTTGTTTTGTGTAGTTGAACATAATTATAATGAAAAAGAGCAATGTCCATGGGATATACAGAAAGCCGAGTGCAATAAGAAAGCAACGAAATTGTAATGAGGGAAATAGAATATGCAACCAATTGAACACAAACTAATTCTACCATAGGATTGGCGTAAAGCGCCCGTGGTTTTACTAACCCTTTAATTCAACAACAATATTGATGACCATTACGAGCACATATGTCCCGATGAGCACGAAACCCCACCGACGAGAGAGGTAGTAGTTATTAAAGGGGACGAACAGCAAGGTTCCGCAAAGGAGGAAGAGAAGTCCAAAACCGCTCACAAATAAGGTTTTTGAGAGTTTCAGGAGATAGGGTTGTTGGGTTTTGCTGATGATGTAGGATCCTGAGAGACCGATTCCGAGCAAAATATTAAGCATTGGTCCACCAAAACAGGCTGCGAAGCCCATGGCAGGTGCATGAATCTACAAACAAAGAATAATCAGCAAAGGGTTACATCAAGTGACCTGAAGAGTCTGTGATAACGTACGGCAACAGTGATATTGGCAACAGTATCGGCCAGCGAGTTACCAATGGCGAAAATGGTCAAACCAATGATAGCGTCAGACAATCCAAAGATAATGCCAAAAGTCTGTGTTACGGAAGTCAGCGTGGAATCCCACCAATGAACATCAAGCGCTTACCTGCAAGATGTTGACCACCTCATCACAGATGGCCATTATCCATACCATAGACACCATGAAGCCGATGGAGCATCTAATCATACGTGACATAACGCTGGACCCGTTTCCAGCAAAGAAAAGAACAGCGATTGCGGTTCCTATGCCCGCGAAAAAGGTACCCAACAAGACCCAATGCTCGCCATCATATCCATCTAATAAAAAAAAAGTCAGAAAACTGCCTTGATGTAGAGTATTATATACGTACCAAGTATGACCTTGACGCAGAAAAGGGGCCCAAAGACACATTGCGCTGCCATCAGGTATTTATTGAATGTAAGCCCACCATGAAGCCCGGCCTCGACCAAATCCTCAGCAACCAGGACATCGTCTTCTCCTGTTGACAAGGCCGATAGTGCTTGTTCTTCAGGCATTTTATCTGTTGACATCTGCTGACTTTGATGAGGGGTAACGACCACAGGAAGAGTCAACGTCAAGGCAAAAATGGGAGGAACGGCAGTAATACGAGTGATCATGCTGATGATACTTGCTTTGTGCAGGCCCTGAAGTGTTGGAAAGAGAATTTGAAAGGCAGCACTAAGCGCACGTTGCCATTTTGGTCTCCTGTCGATCACAATCGAGTTTGCGAGTTCTGTGTCGGTGAGTGAGAGCGTATCCGAGGGTGAGGCTGGGACCTGGTTAATGGTCGGTACCAAAGATTGGCTTTCTGGATCACGAGGAATGTGGTGATTGGATGTGAAATAGTCTATTGGCGCGGAGAAGGATAATGGATGTTGTTCGTCAGAAGCCTCAGGGTGTGCACTGAGTCTTGTCATGGAGTGCTCGTTGTTGATATCAGCCACACTATTGTGCAGCGAATTCGGCACTGTGCGAGACGATCGGGCGCTTAACGGGGGGTGATAATGGCCTCCGGCAAAAGGAGTGATAGGCTGTGTCCAAGCGTCCAATGGGGCAGCAGCATGAGGTTGCAGTGAAGATACGATGTCGCGGAACTCGATGGCTCCAACAAGGGAAAATGACGGCAATTGATTGACGCGAGATGAAGAGGGCGAGGGCGAACGCGACACAGGTCGTGGTGCGAGGTTTGTTTGTAGCCGTGGTGGTGTTGGAGCTGAAACAGCTCGAACCCTATTGGGTGTAGGAGGAGTTAGGGAGAGCGTAGGGATGACTGAGAGTCGATGAGCCCATATCGATGAAAGGCATGATCAATATACGCACCTTCATCTCTGTATGTCTCTTCTGCGTATTCGCTGCGGATGATATTGTGCTCTTCGAGAAGACGCGCCTTACGCTTCTCTCGCCAGGTGGCCACAATGACGATTAAAACGTAACTCAAATACATTCCAACCATTGCATAGGCTTCCCATCGAGAGATTTTGCCATCCCAGAGGGTGAGTAATACGAGCGTAATGGCAGTCGTAAAGAATCCGACGTCCCGCAAGAATGGATTCTTTTGCACTTGAAAGGGCTTGATGATACACATGGTGCCCACGACGCATGACACGATGAATGAGGCAGCACCCAACAGCTCACCGACAGCTAGACTGCCAGAGTTTGCATGCATGGCTGAAAAGGTCGAAAATAAATCTGGACTCCCATTACCGAACGCAAGGAACGTGACGCCTGCAACGTTGTCGTCTATTCCAAGCAACTGGCAAATGGTGGCAAGGTTGGGGGTGAAGAAGTCTGCAGCGCTGATTCCTAGCGTCGAGAATAAGAATACGAGCCATACAACGATAGCAGTGAATGCCAGTGGTCGTGCGGATGGTTTTGTGCAGAAATATGTCGATAGATAATTGAAGTTAGTAACCGTATCAGGCGCTTCGCACTCATCGCGAACATAATCGCATTGATTCTCCACAGGCAATGAAATAGGTCGGCACTGAAATAAGTCAATAAGATAGACGCCAAGATGCGAGCAATATTTGCTACTTGCCTCGTGCTCTGACGCATAAACTGGGGTTGAACTAGGATCAGTCATCTCGTTATACGCCCTCTTCACGAGACTGCCAGTCTCTCCAAAGAGAAGACTTGTCCTTGGCTGTTGAGCATAACGGCTTTGAGACCAGAAAATAGCGTTAATAATGAGCACAAAAGCGAATATAAGCCTTCCAGAATTGAGAGCCATAGGAGAAGGAAGGGATCAAGGACTTTTGGGCATAAGGACCGAATGGAATCAGTTTAAGGAATGGACAACGTGAACGGCACAGCACAGCAATCATGACCACATGCCGAAATCATCAGAGTCACACTTGTCATCTCCACTCAACGGTCACTTGTCGGTTTCATCCAACTACAAGACTCAATATTGTTTTTACATAGAAAGACGCACGTTCGACGTCATAATTACATTACTATTCTATCTCATTCAACCTTCTCCCCGTCTTTGGTACAGACCCAACACTTAATCTCGACATTCCCTGTATAAATAGAACAGAATTAACTTCAATCCCTCTGTCCTTGTGCCTTCTCACCAGAATATCACCGTCCAGCTCGTCCCTTTTTGATGATTCTTCATCTTCGTTTCTCCTATGGGCATCTCTTGTTCGGACCTGCAAAGCCGTTATCTTCCCTGTCCATATTTAGTCTCCAGACGACACCTACCTGTATTTGACTTCTCTCTCGCTTGTCTACTGCTGAAGCCATATTGAAACTTGTTGACAGTTCTGTGGATTCACTTCGTGCTTCGGGGTTATGTCTTATTGTAGCCCGAGAATTCAATACGGCAAGTAACGAGTTTGCGTACACTGTGATTCAGATGGTCAGTCAATGCCGAGAGAACAGCGCAGTCTTCCACGTACACTTTCCAATGACAAAATCAATTGCCACAGAATAAAACGAATTGGGCAGCACTGAAAATACAATTGTTTCCACAATGGCAATGGCTCTAGGTTTGATCAGCGCATTTTCAGTTATATATCACGGGTTTGTACATACGACGTCAAAATACATCTGTTGATTGCGAAAATGATCAGGCGATCAATGATACTGTTGGTGTCATCGAATCCTATCCGCTTGCTGCCTAGCAAAACGCATAGTGCCACAGCAATCAATATGTCAGATATGATAGCGCTGACACCGAACGGCACCGCTGATATCAGCTGAAAAAAATCGCGTTATTACTGGGTGAATGTTTGACAGATAAACTGACTTACCGAGACTTCTTTTAGTTTTGAGAACTGCTTTTTGATAAATCTATCAAATAATTGCGTTGCATTCAACTTTTCCTGAGCGGTATGTCAAGTGAGATTACCACATACAGAAAAACCACGGTTTCTGTCATTTTGTGGTCAGCGACGGACAAAAGGGCAAGGATTAACCCGTACCTATTCCGAAGACTTACAATCATAAAGTAAGATGAGGAAGCAATCAAATGATGTAGGAAAAATGAACACACCAAAATGGGCGAAGACAAAAAAACCAATGACAGAGGTTACCCACCATCGCCAGCGTGTAGGGCACACTGAAACATGCAGTTAACCTCGGAACACAGGTAATGGATGAGAATCACACACGTTGATAAATACGTTGCGCAAAAAAACTAAATAGCATTTGCCCGCTGAGTGAGTGACAAAATAGAGGAAAAGACATACCATTGTACAATGAAGGCCATTACTACCTAAATATGCCCGTGAAACGAAGCTGATATGCAGTTCAACGATGACTTACGTTGGCCCCTACAGATATCTGCTCAAACCAATTTAGAGAAAAACTGTGGACAGTGATGTACAACGCACAAATAAGGACCTAGGAAGGCAGGTTATTAATTACAAGACAATCCCAGATAGCAATTCGTACCATGTCCCATCTTTCGTCTCCATGGGCTCTCCGAATCCCGTAATCTACGAGGGTACAGCAGGATAAGCACCATATAGCATCCAGAAACGAAGGAAAGGTTACAAGATAAGCATAAAGCACATGGCACACTGTGAAGGAAAGGAATATCAAGTTAGAAACCTGCACCACTCCAGGCAATCCAATCACTCACTTAACACAACATGAAATGAATCCAGAAGCCTGATGAATGTTTGCCGGTCATTTAGGAAGGCTTTTCAGAGAGTCATACTAGTTGGAGCACGTACCAGACGCAGAGAACCTACACATGGTGGTTTTAATTTAGAGCGAACTTGGATAAACTTGAAAATACGAGATTCTCACCAGCAATTTCGTGCCTTTACCATCCTTAGGAAATGATGCATAATAAAAATAGGCCTATTATCCCGAAAATGTATTAGATCGGCGTCGTTGTACCATTCAAAAGTATATGGGGCACACGAGCATGCAAATGGGTTGGTAGAGAGATGCCGGAGAAATGTCGGAAATACTAAACCAGTGCATTGATTAGGGGGGATGGGGTCTATGTCGCGACAAACAGCGTTGAAGAGACAGCTATGCCTGTATGTGCTGACAAACTGCGGTAGAATTGGGACTGACCTGGAGCGTTGTGATACCATAAACCGCCATCGTTACCATCCCTCCGATGAAGATGGCGCCTATCAGCACGTAAACATATATGTAGACGATTCAGACATAGAACAGATGCGTACCTGCTGTTTGGTGAATATCCACCGGCTCCATGTGTGCAGAATATCCAAAATTAACCGTCTAAACTTGCAGTCGTGTCCGTCCAATATGTGTGTCCAGCTCAACAGATGTGGTTGAGCCAGAAGATCAAAAGTATCACAGGTAAAAGTTCGGAAATCAAGGATGGGTGTTGAGGAAGATGAGGAAGTCGTAGAAGGAGAAGAAGAAAGATGAAAAGCAAAAGGCACTGAAAGTGGAGGAGACGATGGAGAAGGGGTTATGAGTACAAGGAAAAAACGAAGACCAGCAGTGATTCCTTCCGGTGTGCTCCCCGTTGTCTGAATGAAGACTAGTTGAAAACGCGGAGGTTCTTGCTCTCCAACTGGAGATTCCCTGTCAAAAAACAAAAGGAGCAGTCTGATTAAAGTGTACACATGTAAAGCAATGAGTTTAGTTTTATTGAATTGAAGTCAAGGTGGTTTTATCAAAAAGTGGATAAAACGGGGATGAAGGCCAGCAAGCCGAGTGGTTCAGAAGACGATGTTACAGAACGACCACACGATTCTCGTTTTCTTGGAATCAATTCCGCTGATTGAAGAAGCCTGTCCATGCAATATGCTTACTGATAAATAAAGCTGAATAAAATAGTCATTTAATTGTTAGTAACTCTTGAACCTTGCAACTTTGAACCCTCAAATGCATGATTCATTCTGGGGAATCAAGGTGAAGGGCTGAAGACAAGTTGGAGGACACAATGATTACCATCGCTGGTCTCGGCAAATTCAGTGCTTCGTTGAGTCTTGGCAGTGGAGTTGTCAGCGTCAGATGATACTTTTTTTTTCTTCCCATGGTATATTCAGAAAATGATTAAAAACGTTGGATTTCATGCGACCTCGTTATAAAGTGTAACCGGTCTGAAGCGTGGTACTATGTAGAAGGCAAACAACTAGACTTTGTTGACAAATCACAGGTTATAAACCTGCTTTATATATCCACAAAATGGATCCGCACCCATACCAGGTTATCAAGAGCCTTTACCATATCTCGTCTTCCACCTTCTATAGCTGTCTTGTAATTTGGTAGAGTGGCCCGCCATTGGTATTAGACCCGAGTAGTGGCAAAATTTCCCAAGCCATTTTTAACACTCCAATTTAACCAACATGCTTCATAAGGTGTTGATGTTGTCCTTTCAGACATTCTTGTTCTCAAACCTCCTCGTCTACTTTGCGTCAAGCTTGCATTGCCATTAGGACCATAACTACCATAACCGACGCGTGAAAACCAGTCGTATTTCGTATCATGGCCTGTGGAACTCGAACTTTGACTTGGGTTGCTGTGATCCTGGTATTATGTCTACGCCACCTTGTAGCTTGTTTCCCTTGCTAAACTTATTTATCCAGAGCATTATACTCTACCGCAGTGGTGGATTGATAAAGAATTGCATTGTGGTTAAATCACCATTCACAACTGGACATGTTGCCAATGCTGATTATGATGCCGACTGTACAACTCTCCGCGACCATACCGTTCCAAGAGCCGAGAGTCTAAGTTCCTGTGAAGATGAAGTATTCTGGGAGATAGAGGACAAGTCTGGCAAGGTTGTGCAGCGTCCAGTCATCTTTACCTGCGACCCAAACCGCAAAAACTGGAACACTGTTATGGGTCCACTTCGAAACCCTGATCCTCTCGGTTCTCTCTGGCTGTATATTCCATCCACGGACAGTTCCAAAGACTATCTCGACCCATCAGTCAAACGGGACAAGGTCCAACGCATTACCCTCAAAAATTACCCCCCAAATCACGACTTCCACCCTCTGGGAGCTGAAGCATGGCCATCACATGCTGGCTCACCCTCCAACCTCTACGTCGTCAACCATGCTCGACACCGCACTGTTATTGAGCAATTCGTTCTCGATCCGGCTAGTCCCACAGAAGCACTACACATCCGCACCATCTCCTCCCCTTACTTCCTGTCCCCCAACAGTGTGGCACTCACATCCCCCGATTCTTTCTACGTCACCAACGACCACTTCTTCACCCGTCGCCTTCCAATCGTCGGCCACGTTCTACCCCTTATCGAGTCAGTATTGGGCCTGCCACTCGGCTTTGTATCACATGTCTCCCTTCATCCAGTTACATCGAACACGAAGAATCCCATAGCGAAACAAGCGTTTGCTGCACTCTTTATACCTTTCGCAAACGGCATATCCCTTTCTCGTACAGGCACAAACCTCGCTGTCGTTTCAACCAGCACCAATCAAGTTCAATTCTATACCCGAGACCCGCTCACCAACAAGCTCTCACAACGCAAGAGCGAAACGGTCATTCTCCCCTTCTCACCTGACAATGTGAACATCGTCCCTTCCATCGACCAACCAGGAAAGGAAGATGTCGTTGTTGCCGGTCATCCCAACTTCCCTCATCTTGTTGCAGTTGCAGCAAACAAGAAGGGAGCATACGCCGCTTCGTGGGCTGCCGTACTCACCCCCAAACCCGAATCATTGAGCGGGACTAAGGCACCTGTCTCTGATGATGCAGCACCGGTTCCTATCAGCTCGAAAGTAAGCACCGATGGTACCACGTACCAGGTAAAGACGCTTTTCCAGAGCAATGGAGATGAGTTCAACTTCGGATTTATGTCTTCCTCGACGGCGTTGCGAGACCCAGATACTGGTGTGGTGTATGTTTCGGGATTATATGCTGAAGACGGTGCGATTATTTGCAAGCCTGGCTCTGGCATTGGTCGCAAGAAATATATCGCTTCAAGTTCCCTATGATTTCAACTCGATTTACTGATCTCGTGGAATGGGATCCACGAAACATGATGACTGACGATGTAGAAAACTATATTACGATGGATATTTACCTGGCAGCCTTGTATGGAATACTTTTGCTTTCAAATTAGCGCTGTTATGAATCCACGAGTCGTGGTGGATTATTGGATAACGAAATGTAATACGGAAATGCTATTGGCAGTGGTAGTTTTGAGCCCGCGTCATACGCGACAGAATGATATTACAAAAACACACAAATAATCATCTTCCGTAAAAGCGAATTGAAAAGATCGTAATAGGTAAAAGTATAGCCCAGCCTTTAAACCCCGAGAAAGGCCCAAAGTAAGCCCATCTAGGCCCAAGTTGCAACCTCATTAAAAGGAGGTTGCTGTGAAACCAATGATTTCAGACACGACTCGATATCCTTGAGGGCGAGTGAGAAAGGACTAAACATCAGCAAGTGCCCATACTTCATCAAGCACCGGGGCCATCCAAAGAAAAAAGGAAATGATACATAAAACACGAATAGAAGGAAAACAACATTACTAACTAGCGACAATAGAAAGATATATAAAGGATAGCAAACACAAGGTCTGGGGATCACAAAGGGCGCATGGATAAAGGTTGAATGGGCCGCACCACATCCTTACCGTCCAATACTAGAAGAAATTGGGCAAGTAAGTCCTGTAAAATAGGTCAGTCAAGCAAAGTCAATCAAAGCAAGTCAGTGCTTACACAGCTCCCATCCCAATAGCAAACGCAGCGACACCCCAAGCGAAAGACTTAGTTCTCGGTTCCATATGGAATCGTCCTATGCGCCTATTCGTGGCTATCGCTCGCTCTTCTACTTCCGGTTCTTTAAACTGGAACTGCAATGGGGCTTCTTCTTCCTCCCTATCTCTCTTCTTCTGGCTTGAAGAGGTCTCCTCCACTTCCATCTCCTTCACGAGTTCTTGCTTAGCAGCTTCCCTTTTTGCTTTGAGATCCTTTATCAACGTTTGTTGCTCCTTGATATCCTCTTCTCTCAAAGTTCCCATCATACCATCCTCGATGACCTGGTGCTCCTCCTCAACAATGGTCAGCTCTGAGCCGCCAGGCGTAGCGGTAGTAGTAACCTCCTTCTTGGAAGATCGGGTAGCTCTTGGGGTTTTGCTGAGAGATGACAACGGCGCAATAGATTTAGGTGGGGCCGGGCTCTTTGTTCTAGTGGATCGGCGCACAGGAGCTGGGGATGCGCGTGATGGGGGTTTACTGCTCTCTGAAGTGGGTGCAGGGGAAGATTCCCTGCGTCTCTTGCTAACAGGTGGCTTGGATGGACTTGTCGGGGAGGGTGTGGGTAGTGCTTTTGCTGCAGAAGAAGGCGGCTTGACGGGGGATGTGCGTGAAGGAGGCTTAGACACGACGGTGGTAGCAGGAGCGGCTACATCTTCAGCCTTGGGAGCAACGTATGGGTTTGCTATAGGTCCATTGTAGGTGGTTGTGTTGCTCGCAGACTTGCCAGAACGTCTGTAACTGCCGTTGGGATCGGGCTGAGCTTCAACAACGATGTTGATAAGCTCTCCAAGAGAATATTCCTTTCCTAACTGAAGGGCAGTCTCTGGGCTTACCCATGTACCTGCGAGGCGCGTAATGTGAGGTTCCTTGGAAGACCCATTGTTTCCGGCGAGTTCAAAGGTCTCCTTCACCCATTGAATCTCAGTCTTCTCTTCAGAGTCTGAAGCGAGAGGAAAGGCTGCACGGAACATAGTGGTAAGACTAACAGCGCCTGTGTCGAATCTGCGAAGAATAAAAGCATGTCCCTGGTCCTATTTATTTTAAGGAGAAACGAGAAGTCTGTCAATTGAAATTGGATTGTCAGATAGAATAAAGAGTGGCTTACCGGCGTGTCAATTTTTAAACGACCAACCTAGAGGGTTGATATTATTGAGAATTATAAGAAAAAGTGCAACATAGCACGATACATACTAGAATGTCTTTGCCTTGGCAATTGAGAATCTGATACTTTACAGGTGGCAGATTAGAACCATTGACTAGATTGAGATAAGGAATATTATAAAAATGAAGATTTAAATATAAAAAAACATACGATGATCCTGTATATGAGGGTTAGCGTATTTGAGGGGCAAAGCAGGCCTTGAGTGCATGATAGCTATTAGTGAAACGCAGGAAAGAGCGTGGTCGTGATCAACCCTTGAGCTTGCCACATCAACACAAATCAACAATCCTCATTTATTTCCCACGCTCATTTCATTAAACAAATGCAAAAAATTCATTTATTAATTACAATAATTCTACATTCTCGCAAATTCACTGGCATGGATGACACTCTTGTGCATACCCAAGAATTGCGGCTTACCAGCTAATTGTTCAACCAAGTCTTTTACTCCGGCCCACCAGTTCGTCTTACCCCTTCGGTTCACCATATCTGCATGAGCCAACATTTCCTGCACAGGTACCCATTTCACGTCGCTAGATTGGATTGTAATAACCGCAGCGCTTTCTGGGCCTGCTTGTCGCGTTTTGTGAGGCGGTTGTTTCGAGAGTATTTCGTTGTGTTCCTCAAGGAATGACATGCATCGCAGAGCCAAACGAACAGCACGAGCACGATCAATGGGTGACGGAACACCTCCTTGAAGGGTATGTCCCAAAGATGCGGAGCGGGCATCAAACAATGCACCTCCTTCTTCTATCAGCATCTTTGTAAGTACCGTGGTCGAGTATACTTGGGACGCATGTTCGTTACTGCCATTAGATTGAGCTTTACAAATCATCCAGGATAAGGGTCAATTGCCTTACCGGATAACGAGACGTCCTTCACTTCTTCCTGGGACATCCAGGCTGTATCTTGTTTTCAAGAAACGCACATCCCTTCGCAGCATATCGAGGGTCATGCCATCTTCAGGCGTATACACCAAGCTAGCACCAACCTGTGTATCATGTCAACTTTTAACATTCGGGTTGTTTTACTCTGGTACTTACCGCCAATGCTCCCATTGCGGCGATGTATCCACATTTCCCTCCTTGCGTCTCGACAACGAATACACGGTCACGACTAGCACTTGCGCTCTGCTTGATCGCATCACAAGCGTCGACAAGTGCGTTTAAACTTGTGTCACTTCCCAAACTATACTCCGTCATGGGAACATTGTTGCTGATAGTAGCCGGCAAATGTACCATTGGAATATGGAAAGCGGGGTAATGCTTCCTGCCATCATCTAGTATCAACAGCGCGTTGAAGGCTTCAAATCCTCCAATGAGGATTATTCCATCGAAATTGAATTGCTGGAATTTCGATGCAACGGCACCAAGGTCGATGGAAGGCAGTGCCCGGTTTGTTCCAAGCTCAGAGCCTCCACGAGCCATCCATGCATCAACTCCGAGCCATGAGAGCTCATCCACATTATCGTCCAACAGTCCTCGGAAACCATTGTGGACCGCAAGAGGTTTGTGACCCTTTCTCAGACAGTATCGAACGGCAGCACGCGTCGCAGCATTCATCCCACCAGCAGGGGCACCCATGCTTTTGAAGTCATTCAGGATCAGTACAATTTAAAATCGAAAAATAACAGGTCACCCACTGGATCAGACCAATTCTCATCCTCTTGGAAAGTGGAAGAGACTGTGCTTCGTCGGACAGAGATGATACGGAATGGAATGCATGAAGCATCTCCTGGAATTCTGCCCCTCTCAGCTTCAATGCGGTATCATAATCCCGCTCTTCGATTGCTTTACCAACAGCTTTGGTCTGAAAGTAGTATTAATGAATAAATCAAGTGAAAATGCAAAAAAAGGTATACCATCGCTACAGCGTCCATTAGAGGAACGCGGGTGATCTTGTTCTCTTGAACACCAATCATGTATGTCGGAGTGTCAGGATTTGACTCCAGAAGAGCCTCAACGGCCTCAACACCTTGCAGGGTGGGCTAATTTCAACAGGTTAGACACTTATTATATCAGACATTTTGAAAGACCAACGAGAATACGGTCAAATGCGCAAGGTCTTCCTCCGCGCTGCGTATGACCGAGAGTAGTGACACGGGTATCCAGACCAAGTTCATTGGCGAGGACATCCTTAACGTGATCTGCTTTGATCGGGTTGTTTGCACAGTCCTTAGCGCCCTCTGCAACAATGACAATCGTCTTTCTTTTTCCAGTTGCACGATGCTGAAATGACACAAACATAAACACCAGGATGTCTGTGAGAGGTGACTGTGACGTACGCGTCTAATTTCTGCAATCAAGTCTTGATCCCATGCAAGATTAGGGGGTGGTCGTTCAGGAATGAAAATGAAATCAGCGCCTCCGCTTGATTGTAAAGGTCAGGCCTTTCATCTAGGAGCTATTGAAACTTGACACTCACGCAACGCCAGCAAGGAGAGCAAGCCAACCACAGTCCCTGCCCATCACTTCCAAGACAAATGCACGGGAGTGACTGTATGCCGTCGAGTTGATATTGTCGATAGCCTCACAAATGCGCTGAAGCGCGGTAGGTGCGCCAATAGTGAGATCTGTCAAGGACATATCATTGTCAATCGATCCGACAAGGCCAACTAGTCTGAGGTGGGAGTGCTTTTCAACCTGCTCCTGGGTTATAAGGTCTATAAAGCGGCGATGTGTTAGCGTCAATATGATATTAGAAGAAATATTCCCAGCATACTTTTTGCGGAAAGATCAGCAATAAGCCCAGGCCATTCCGAACGGAAGATGTCTGCACCAGTGAGGGAGCCATCACCACCACAGACGACGAGGGCGTCGATTCCTTCTTTGATAAGATTGTATGCAGCCGCAGAGCGGCCCTCGACTGTCCTAAATGACTTGGACCGCGCAGTGCCGATCAAGGTACCGCCCTAATTTCGCCCATTTTGAAATTAAATATAGGACATGGCCTTCGGCAGTAGAGATTTGAACACACCTCAGAGAACCATCCCCGCACATCGTCCCATCCAACGCGCACAATATACCTTCCCTTTAAAGTTCTTCCCCCGACAAACTCGCTTGTTCCGTCACGGAGTAGGTCACCATCGCCAAAGCGGAGATTGTGGAGGAGGTTCTTGTCGGGTGGCTGCTGCTGCAACGCAAGGTGCTTGTCGACTTGAACTTCTGCAGTGTAGGTGGCTTTCGCGGTTTGCTTGATTTCTTCGACTTGATGAAGGACCTGGGCATTTATTTCCTGTCCCTCGCGTTCTGCTACTTCAGTATTTCCCCTAACGAGACCTTCATATCCCTCGCGGACAATCCACATTTCGCAGCCCCTACATGCATGTATTGTAAGTAAATGGAGTAGTCGCAGATGAAGCTGGTGGCCACACGTACCTCAAGATTCCACACTTAACGATAGCACGCACAGCGGCGTTCATACCTGCGCTATCTCCTCCCGACGTAAGAATTGCGATCTTCATCGTGGTTACAGTTTTAGTTGTTTTCTAGCTCGATCTGCAGAAAGACGTCGATCTATGACGCTTGATTGATGGCTACTGCCGTGTCGATGACCCAATGTGGTTTAACTTCGCCGCCGCGTTGCACGGTGCACAATCAGAGAAGAGAGAAGAAGGAAATTGTCGGGTTTTCAGTAACTCGAGTTTGGATGTGTGTAAAAATCGAAACTGAGCGTGTCAAGTGATGGAAAAAGAGAGAAAACGTCGAATGCTGGGCGGTCGGATTTGAAAAACCGCACGTATCAGATAGGCGTCTTTTGGTAGATTACCAAAATGGAGAGGCTGAACGTTTGAATTTTGGATGGTCGAAGCCACACGTGCGAGGGTTTAGTTTTGAACTTGTGAAGGGAGGAAAAAAACAGTTATAAGTTCTTAATGCCGCCCCATTTAAACTGATTGCGCTTTTAACACTGGTCCAAATTTCGGAGTGTCTTTCCGATTTCTTATCTACCGTAGTCTGGCCTTTGCTCTGGACATCATCCGAAGAGGTTCAAGCCCAAGTTAGGGGCTAATACATACTCAGTAGCCTCCGACAGAACTATGCACCAATATTAAAATTCGAATCAGGTATTTTTGGAAGAAAAATAGCAAGTTACCAGTTGGTTCGTTAATCACCCCAACATAACATCCAACTCCGTGAAGGGGGATAGATCGGACGACAGTATATATCGTCAGGGAACATTCAAGAATTGCGTGAGTAAGGATTATTCTCAACAATTTCTCAAGTTATTTGCTGTTATATATCGTCGTCGTTTACTTATCTAAAGGTAAAACGGGTAAAACGTGGGACTGTACATCGTGGCGAGTGTGAATTTAAAAAAGGGTTATATATATATCATGATTCAGAAAAGCTGGGAGTGATGTATGTGCAATTATAGTGGAGAAATCAAAAAGAAAATCTACTAGTAGAATACAGTGAACGAGAATATTCCTTGCAGTGGTCATGTATGTCATGTGTGTCATCAAGAAAAGTTGGAAGAAAGATCCAGCGATACAAGTACAGCCCATGCATACGGCAGGGCAAACCAAGGGCGAATGAGATTACAAAATGGGGAGCAAAGAACGGAAGGGGGACGGAGTGTTCCTGCATGTGGACGGATGGGATATGCTACAAAAATATGGAAGCAACGTATTAAAGAATAGGGCAGAATATAATGACGAACACAATGGAATCAAGTAGAAGAAAAGGTATCTGTCAAAACGGATCATGTCCAGCATCCAAAGAGGTCTAAAAAGACTGCATGAAAGTGTAGGTGGAAACGGTCAATCCTCGGAGCAGAGTGATCCCAGATACGAATCACAGCTGCAATAGCCGGGTAGCAATGACGAGCAGATTTCCTGTTCAGGAAAACGCTCAGCATCGATATAGCCATCTTCTCGATGGAGGTTTAGTGGTATTACTGACAAATCGCTGGCCCCAGTGCGTCGTGAGATGGTTCTCGGGGGATCCAGTTGCTTGAGGTGCAAATATGATCTCGTCTTCCTTTCCTCCTCCCCTCATCTGGGATCGAGTCCACTCCCACCAAGGTGGCCTGCATGTTTGTACTCCCTTTACAGACTCTTCTGCGCGCCCCTGTCAACCACATTGCCTTTATAAGCTCACAAACGACATTAAGCAGGATCCAAACCGGGTATATCCAGAAAGTGCACGCGACGACCAGGAGGCTGCGATTTCAGGTTTGCGTCTGCAAGACGGTGAATGCCACTCTACAATCCCCACCTCACATCTCCTATACACGTCCTGGTTTCTTTATCCCGTCTCTGGATCTCCACCTTTCTGTGAAATCACACCCTAAATCCATCATACAACTGCCACCCCCCGAGAACAGCCAAGTACAACTTCATCGACTGGCACAAGGTTTTCGCCTGAAAAACAGTCCAGCACGAGTCCTCGAACCAGATGGGCCAACAGTATGAGAACGCTTTTGAGCACGTTGAATAACGGTCAATTTAAATGCAGATCCCTCTATCTCCCTCAATCCTTCCAAATCTCTGTGCCCATCGGGCAATCGCAATCGCAATGCTGGCTGCGTCTCAGGACATAGAGCCCCTGCCTCTGAGCGAGACTGAACCATCCTAGTCAAAACTCCAGGCGAGCTTGCGATAGAAGTTTCGAGATTCAGGTCTCGTAAGATCGGGCACAGCACAGAACGACCATCACCTCGCTCCTTGCCACTATTTGGGATTGTCAACGAGGCAAACAGCTTGTCGCCGACTAAAGGTCCCTCGATAGAAAGCTTGACAAGCGATCTGCTCAAGGTGCGCAAGCATGCAAGGACAGCGTCCTCATTAGCATACGCATTGATTGACAGGGCGCTGATTGCACATCCAGATCTCTCTATCAGTGACAGTAGAGGCGTGGGATCCCAGAAATCAGTGGGGATTACAGAAGTGCCAGGAATGGTGGCCCCATTCGAATCTTCGTTGTGATGGAGTGAGGGATGCGAAACAGAGTACATTTGGGAGTGTTGAAGATATGGGTGAGCACCGAAAGCACCGAAGGGTACAGTTTGGGCATGCCTATCGGCTACGCCACCATCGGTGTAGATCCGGACATCCTTGAGGGCGGGTAAGATAAGGTGATCAAGCATTGGTAGAAGATCATGGGGGATATTGAGCGAGGAAAGTTTGGAAAGGAACAGTGGGGTGTCTGGTGCCTGACCTGGAGAGAGAGGTCTGGTAATACGGATATGCTCTAGGTTTGTGCAACGATGGAGAAGTTGGACATAGTCAACAGTTCCGTGGTCCATGGAGAGGGAAAGACGAGCGAGTTGGTGCAAGGGTAGTTCAAGCAGCATGTCTGTATCGGCAAGGTCATCGATCCAGGTGAGCTCTCGCAGCTTTGGTGCAGTAACAAGGAGACGGGTAATTTGGGAGGTGTTGATATTGCTGACATCCCTGGCATGGAATTCGAAAGTCGAGAGCTCTGGAACGGCATTTTCTGCGAGATCGAGGTGGTACATGGGTGGACAGAAAAGATGCCTAAAGTTGAACCTGACGTGTTTCCAGCGGATGGAATATCGACACAACACATCAAGGATATGTTGCTGGGGCCTCTCGTCGAAATCGACGGAAAGCGAGATCGAAAGCGGACGAGTACCAGACCGCGCTAGCCATGCTTCGGTCAAAGGTATATCTTCCACTGGGTCCTTGTAGTTTATATGTATGGATGACCATAGATCTGGGGTATAAAAAGCGACGTCCCTCCAGTGAGAGCAGACTTGTGTCAACGACATGGGTGCCTGTATGGCCGAGGGCACAATAAATTGATCTGTGGGTATACAATGAATAAAAATCTGTGACAGAATTTCTGTCGGCAGATTTGCTATGTAAGTCTTTGGGTTGTCATTAAGCTGGGGTGGGTGAAGAAGGCTAGGGTCGGCTAACCCCAAACGAACGGCCAAATCATGGAAATTGAGGTCTAGAAAGCTGTCTGCTGGTGACTTTGAGTAAGAAGATGAAGGAGGAGTACGTCCGTGATTTTCACGACGTCTATATACCATAACGAACAATCAAGGGATGGCCTTAAAAGTAGGAGTTGAACGTAGACGTTTGTGGTCAAGGTCAAAACTAAATTGTCAATGAACCCTATATTTTATTATCAATCATCACGTGACTGTCCTCATTTCCACTTCATTTTTAGAAACTCACCAATATTATTTACATCTCTCATTCTGGTAGGTGGAGTTAAGACCTAGATCCTTTACTCCACGAAAATTTGTTCTAAAATATATCTGCTCTTCGCATAGCCGGAGGATGGATGCCCTTCATGGTCTTCTTTAGCCACGCTAATCACAATACCGACATCTTCGTCATCCAATCCAAGTGCCAAGACCCCTGAAATGAAATCCCTATTTTGTTTGCCTTCATTGGTCCGGTCATGAAATGCTTCCAATAATAATTCATCCAAGATGGTAATACATAGTACCTACATTGTGTTTAAAATAAGCATATGGGTAATAATGTCTTTATGAAACATTGCGCTGTCAGTGAAAGTGTGCACCGACATCACTCCTAATAACTTGAGGTTTGCCAATGATTTCCGGCTCGTACAATTTTTGTACAGCTATGCCCAAAGTTCAGGTGGCCCAAAATCCTGTCGCAGATTTCTTGTGTCGCATGATAGCCTCTGGGATTTTGACCATGAGTATGGTTGGCTTCAATTCTGCTGAGTTTCGGGAACCGATTATACAGCATCTCCACAAGTTGCGGTGTCACTTGACGAGCCAAGACATCGTTTCGCGCCCGTTCCATAGACTCGATGGAATAGATATTGCCCGAGAACATTGAAGCGAGACTGATGCTTATGGTCTGCAAAGAGTTGTTGCTAAACGTAAACTTGGAATGGTTTGGTGGCAGGTGTAGATCTTGAAGCGGAAGCCTGACCTCCTGAAGGCTAGGGCAATGATTTCCCAACAAGAGCAATGACTCCAGTGTTGGATAGACACCCTGCGTACAGTGCCATGTGGGCAAATAAAGTCGTTTTAATGCCGGAAGGTCTCTCGCAAGGTCTGCAATCGTCTGGTCTGAGAGTTTGGTAATGAATTTGTTACCAGAAAGGTTAAGCTCCTCGAGGGAAGCCCGGCACTTCATCCATGATAAAGTTTGTAAAACATCCACATCAAATCCTGCACTGACTTCCCGGATCTCCATTGTGAGTCGCGTCAACGAGGTGAGCTGGTTAATCTTGGCGAGCAACTCAGCAAATGCTTCTGGATTGAAGCCTGGTTTGGTCTCTTTAACAGTGAGGACTTCGAGCGAAAGTGGGTCGACATGGTCAAGGACGAGGGAAGCTGTTTCTGGGCCTGAAACTCGAAGCGTGATGAGTTTAAATTGTGGTGTTTCTGTTCTGCTATATTCATGGGTAGAGTCGTTAGGCACTGGTATGGGGCTTTCGGAAAGGCCAAGTGAAATGTGTCTGAGATTCGGGAGGTGTGAATGAAGGCTGCAGAACCACTGCCAATTCAGCGTCTCGTTTTCCACCTCGAGAGTGTTCAAGTTGTAGAGGTTTTGAATAGCGCGCAGCAGCTGTGCTGGGCGCTCTACTCTCCTGGCCTTTAATACCCTAATGTTGGGCGCAAATTGACCGATATAGCACAGAAGTGTTGTGACGAAGGTTTTGTTGTGAACGGCATTCACTTCCACTGTGTCGAGGCTACCAGAGATGACTGGAAGAAGTGTACTTCCATCGAACTTTTCGCTGATTCTGTACAGATGCAAACTTTTGAGTGCTGGAAGTAACACTTGGCCGGGTCGAAGGCGTGTTAAAAACTCTGCGACATAAGGAGAAATCTCTGGACTTGGTGGAACTTTATCTAACAGCATGCACTTCACTCGAAGGGCATACTGATCAAAGTTTCCCCAATGAATCTTTTTGGTTGGGTTTATAACCTGTATTTACAGCATTACATTTCAGTATATTAGTATGAATGTTGTTTTGGTTGACACACATATTGGCCATTTTCGAGCACCACATTAGGATGCAGTGAAAACAGAGGTACGAAGGAAGGTAAAGTGTGCCATAAGGCATCCAAAGCAGGCTCCTTCAGTGCTCGAAATGCCTGTGCCGATTTCATCAGTCGATCCCTGTAGCTGTTGATACTGTTGCTCGCTCCGAGTCGCTCATCCTTCCCATCGTCAGTTCGTATGAACAAGCAAATGAGGCGCAAGACATCGTCATTAACTGGCATATTTAATGGCTAGAGGACGGAAGGAATGTTAATGAGTGATTCGGATAAACAACATTTGAATGGTTTGTTTGGTGAGGTATCACCAGTTCGCCGTCGTGTTACACTGTGGGAGATCAAAAGACTGAGGCCCTGCGACTACTAGTACTAGTACAGAGTTACTGGCGCGTAGACACAGTAAAGACCCAATAGAGACTCCCCACAGTAAAAATTCGTAAATGCGGCTTCATGTAGAAAAAACACGCGTGAAAGTACCTCAAGGATCCCCATCATGAATTAACGTGTGCAATCGTTGAATGTATTAATCCTGAGTCGAAATCTGCATAAGACGCTTTAACCTGACCTAATGAAGCTAACACCAGACGAAGGGTAGAAGAGAACGTCGTCCTTCCAATAAATCAAATCCAATGGTGCATCACGGCTGTGGACTCCTGGGTCGAAAAATGTCCAGTAATCCAAACAAGTTGAGTTGTCCCCATTTCCCCCCAACGCCAATCTGGCCAAAAGGTCTTTAAACTATTTCAAAAGCACGCAAAAAAAAGTGCACATACCTAAATTCCCCTAATCTTCCTGTGCTCCACATAGGGAGAGGTACGATACTGGCTCCCGGACCCCATATTAACTCCGTCACAAACTTGACCACATCAATCCCTCCGACGACCAGCTGATCCAGATAGAGAGCTTCTCCACGATTGATAATTTTTGCAGTGTCATTGCCTCTTGCCCAGGTACCCACAAAGCGTTGAGATAATTCAGCTTCCTGGAGAGCTCTAAGTGTGGGTTGGAGAGCCCGGACGATGTCGAGCACTAGTCCATGTCCAGCGCGAGATGGACCGGTGGAAAGAAGTGTGATACCATACGAGTAATCTGGCACCAAGCTAAAATCAGAATGGTACCCCCCTATATCTCCCGCTTTACCGTAAACCACTGTATTTGCGACGTTGCTGATCTCCCAGGGGGCACCAACAGACTCGTCTCCGGAAGGCCAAACATGCAGTGGACGCAACCATTCCCGCATGACGCGTTGCGGGATCAAGCGATTCTTGTCTTTATTGTTAAGCAGGTTCTGCATGAGGTTTTCCAGGTCTGCTGTTGAGCCGTACTGTGCCCCAGCAGCAGTTTCAGCATTGTCAAAAACCTTGTCGGCCATGGAAGAAAGCACGGATGGCACTGCAACCCGATCGCGAGTTTTTGAATTGTTTGGAATTTCGAAAAAGCTGCCTGTGAAACCCAAACGATCGAAGATGTCCCTTTTAATTAAATCTTTGTATAACGACGGCTCGTTGCGGGGTCGGGAACTAGCTTTTTGGTTAGCAGCCACATTTGCAAGGCCCAGTATGTTGATAGCAGTGTTTGAATATATCGGATAGTGGTACGTCTTTTGGGATAGCGGGTACGAAGCGACGGCATTCATGATTCTTTGGAACGTTTTTGGAGGCCCAAAATCGTTGAGATCCCATGGGGTAGTAGTTGGCCATACAGTGAGGTTCGTCTGAGGAGGCCAGTCCCGTCCGATACCAGCCATGTGGCTGGCAAGCTCTCGGAGTGTTACATGAGGTTCTTCACCATCGACGCCGCCTCTAGAGCCACGGTCTGCCCACCCATATCGCGGTGGTTTAAACTCCGGAATATATTTGTGGACTGGATCATCCCTGTGAACCAGAACCACTAGTTAGCCTTTCAAATAACGGAATCGGTATAAGGCGGATTGCAAAGCGCATTTGAACAGATGTTTGAGATAGGACCACTTACCATGACAGTGCACCTTTCTCGCGCAGCAGCAGCGTCTCCAAAACGGCGAACATCTTCGAGGTGCTCGCAAGCCGATAGATACTGTGGCGATCAGGTACTTTTCCCAAAGCTGGTGCTGTCTCGTTTGCGCGAAGCGTGCCGTATCCCTTCTCGAACAGCACCCCCCCAGGTGCAACAATTGCAAGCATAATGCTGTCGATCCCAGCCTGGGATGCAACATCAGAGGCCATCCTGTCAACTTGGGAAAGTGCTGCTCGAAGTGCGTCGCTCTTTGGGTTCACATGAATGTCAGCAAATATATTGGGCGATGGCGGAGGACACCGTATGGGCGTCACCGATGTCGCCGTTGTCCCAGGTTCCGAGTCCTAAGTTATAATCACTTTGAATAAGGATACGAACAAGTGAGGTCATTAGTTTCAACTTACTGCTGCCTGGATTGCTGTAGAGCGACATCCGTTTATGAATGCCCAAAGCTGGACACATAGGATTGTCAAAAATTGGTTGCGACCCATGACGATGCCTTATGTCCATCGGTTAACCATTTGCTTTATATCATTTGGCTGCCCAGATGTCCAGGCCAGATTGGATGAGTTACATCTGCCACTACCTCCGAAGAACAAGGGAGCCGCGTGCAATGTTAAGTGGAAAGGCTGTCAAAATCCATGTGCTACCTGCATAGATCAGAGGCTTCCTTGACCAGCTTGACAGTGCAACCTTGTGAGTAGGTCCAGGGAAATGTGCCTGGGTTCCGATTTATAGTCGCAAGCTGCTGATATAGATGTACGGCTGCCAGGTGAGAAAACATCGCAAGTTTAACAATTGAAAACACAATATCAACGGCGTATAGGTGGAGAGTCTAGAAGATGATGACGTCTGCCTTGTCTGGCGCGCTTTTTGTAATTGGTTATCGCGAACCACGGAAGAGTATGAAAGCAATTCCAAAGCCAAAGTCAAGAAGGCAGCCATATGAAGGATAGCACCAGAATAGAACTCAGAGGTTAGTCATAGCACAGTGACAAGAAAGCCAATGGTAACACCTTTGTCGGAGGGGACATTTCGGATGAGGAGGAGAAATGAAAATTATTTGAGATGCTGAGCCAGCGTTGTTTGTCGACCCATTGAATCGACAAATAAAGGCCCCGATTCAAGTTCCTTTCCACTGTCTTTCCAGTGATTCAGACGGATTCAACACGCTCGTTTGGTGCTTATAGACTAATATAAAGAGGACTGGCCACAGTCTCTTGCCAGTGGCCTTTCAAAAGTGGATATAAAAATCATCTGATTATCCCAAGGAGCATGACCAAATTGCCCCTATCTGGTTTTGTACCGCACAAAAAACATAAATTAATCAAACTTTGCAGATTATGAGACTCTGAAGTCCATGACAAGCACCAATAAAAACATAATATTACAGTCCAGTCACCAAAATTTACCAAACATGCTTGTCCCTCTTTCACCCAGGAACATTCCTACACCCTCCTGCAATGCAACGCTGACCGGTCTCATCGGCGCAGAATCGAATACATGAGGGCAAGGCTGAGGAAGTGGTCTCAAGGCAAGATTTCCCTGGGGCGCAACAGCAGAGGAGCCTGCCGTGAGTGTCATCAAGTGATGAGCAGACCCTCCTTCCAAAAGATCTTTCTCGTACATCGAGGGCTGACGGGGAGTGGCTGCTAATGCTGTATATTGGGGTTCGTCGTATTGGGCTCTGGCCACCTTCAAACGCATCAAGACCTACAAAAAAATGTCATACATCTATCGGGTGGTACAGAACATGGCTTACTTGTTCGTAGAAAGCAATTTCGCCATCAAGGTGATCAACCACTGTCGCCTTCAGATCTTCTGCTCTTTGTGCATGATACACGTCCATCTCCGCCATTGTCACGTTCAAAACGGTTTCGCATCGAGCTGCCAAATCGTCGTCCATCTCCAAGTAGGCGTTAAAATTAATCTTTTAACACTGGATCCTCTTTTATATGTCTTACCGGTTTGCCTGTCACCTTGCTATCAAGGACTTCTCGATATCGAGTCAATGTAGATTTATGAGTTGTTGTTACACTCTGCCAAAATGGGTCAATAATTTACGAGAAACCTGCTTCAAGCAAAAGGGGCTCACTTCATAGAGCGATGTCGGGTGTGCCATCAACTTCAGCGATTCGTGTGTTGTGAGCTGGGTTCTGCGGGCCTAACGTGTAGTCAGAACCTGAAGCGTGAAACGTTTGCTTGTGCCTTACGTGACCATCGTAAAGATTAGCAATAGTCTGCAACGTTTCACTCGTCCTCTGGGTCGCTTTAGTCAGGCTTAGGCAATCTATGGCGCTTTAGAGATACGCTTAAATGTGAAAGAAAACTGTATACCAGGGCAATTGTCTCTCCAGCACCAGGCTCCATCATTGTTAGTCAGGCCTTTCAGGTCCGCCTTTGCAGCTTGGTTGGAGCTGAAATCTGCATCATCATCGTCTGTTGTTCCAGGTGTACCTGGAGAGGCAAGGTGTTTCGACGTGATGAGACCAAGAAGTGAATAAGACAACAGCCGCTCTGCTTTGGACATTTCTATGGCCAGAAGTAAGCACCTACTTAACATCGAAGATGATATGAGAGAACTCACCAACTCGGGCTTCTCTGACTTTACCGAATATGCTCCTCAAAGCCTGCACACCTTTCCCAACGGCACGGGTATGATTGTGGAAAGATTGCAGTGCATTTTCCGAATCTTCAAGGTCGACATTGAAAGCTGGATGGAATATCCGGGTATAAAAGGTAGCACCTGCTGGAGGAGCAGAAAGGTGTTGAGGTAGCAATTGATTCCATTCCTATTATATCAAGACTCAATGAATTGTAACAACATCCTGAATAGCGGAACAGACTCACAGAATCGCTTTCGCAACTCAAGAAAAACATTACAACCTCTGCGTAGCGCACAACTGGGTGTCGGATAATTTTGTTGAGATATCGCTCAAGATCTCCTCTTCTGGCCTCGACAAAGTCTTCATTAAATCGGCCAGCGTACTGTTTCTCCGGCAAGGGTGGTAAAGCGATTCCAGGTAATCTTCGCGACAGGACAGTATGTAACATAACAAAATGAGAAAACCGCCTCTGCACAGTAATGCGCATAGCAGTCTCTCCGTCTTTTGTCAATGTCGTAGGAGATGGAGGGTGAACGTCATCTGGATCAGGAACTTCGACCCAGTCTGTGGGTGTATGGCTCACGGTAGAAGGGAATAGCGATGTTACGTTGTACATGGTGTAGGCGCCAGAAATTCCTGATGTTCTTTTCGAGGGAGAGTGGACAAGGGCATGAAATGGTGGCGTCTTACGTCTCCATGTGGGGCCAGCTCGGCCAGCTTCTACGTAGTGGCGATCTGCTTCCCCCAAGCCAAGCAGGGCAAGTTGACGTCGCTGTTCATCGACCACTGGGGCCATAGAAGCTGATGTATCTTCCCTAGCATGAGCAGGAGGTTTGATAGGTTCAGGATTGGAAGACTCGGGGGGTCCGTTGAGAAGAAAGGCTTCTGCACCACTTGTAACAAAGCTGGAGAAGCGATTCAATGTCTTTCCCCCAAGTAAACTTTGTCTAAAGCTTGGGAAAGATGGGAGCCAGTCACCAGTATTTTGAGGGATTATGTGAATCTGAGACGTCCTTGGAGAAGGTTTTGGGGTTATTGAGGATGCTGATGGTTCTCTGGATTTGACAAAATCTGCTGTGAGCTATTCCTTGTCAATGAAAGACACATTGAAGGAGTCAAGGAACGCACAGAATAATATGTCTGAGGTAATAGGCCAACTTCGCCTGTTGCATCTTTCATCAGACTCCAACCTTCTCCAACGTCCTCCTTGACCAATTCCAAGTCATCTCCCGCTTTAACACAAAGCTCACGGAATTCAGGTTTCCCCTCAAAATCATACAATGCACGGGCTGGTTGAGTTACCTGCTCAATTTCGTCATCCCTTTCCTCGTCTACTGGTGAATTGGGTAGATTTGATTCCGAAAAAAACCTCCTGTTACGTGCTTTGGATATGGTGTCAATAGCTTCATCGCCAGATTCAAGACTTTCAGTCCACGCTGCAGACGTATTTATCCCAGCATCGAAATCGGAAGTCTGTCTATGAACAGCTGCCAAAGGAGATGGACCAATCCTAGAGCGAGGTAAAGTGGCCATTACAGTAGATTAAGCCGTATATCAGTAGCATAAGCCAAATAACAGGTTGAAAGCCAAGGTTGTTACGAGTCCAATGGCAACCAAAAATGGCAGGTGTCATTTAAATCGCACATAGGGGCGACGCGTTATTCCCACGATTCATCAATGTTCGATTGAATCCCTTGTTCAAGGTGTTGTCTGGCAACTGGTTGAAAAGTCCATTGTCAGCCGTGAATGTTCGAACATAACATTTACTGTGATTTATGTCTGAATGAACACTTGTCAAATCCGCCATAACAGCAGTAATCGAGTGTTCGACAGTGTTCGACCCTTCCGAACTTTCACCTTGTATCATTCTGCCAGTTCATCTCTTTTTGTCATTGTCAATGATTGGCGAACGGCCATTTTATACTGTGATATACAGCATGCTGCGGCGTGCTAAGAGTAAAGTATGCATCAGAACCGGGTAAGTGTCAATAGCATTCCATGTTTCATACAGAGTGTTCGACGGTTTCCTTGCAAACACCACGTTTCGAATACCAAGCTATCGATGATCCACAACGTTGCAGATATACACACTGCCAATCTTAAAATTGTGGCATTTAAATCACCGAAAGGAGTTGTTTAAAGGGTCGACTTCGAAGCAAGTGCGTCGGAGCTCATTCTCGAGCAGCACCGAGTACATGGGTGATCCGAAGAGTCGAGATTTTATACGCATAATCTTCAACAACGAGGATCACCGCCGGCACAGATGAATCCTCAGATAGCATAACCTCGAGGAAACCTGACGATTGTGAATCATGATGGATTGGAGGTCTCGGATTCTCCTAGTAATCTGAGTCCTATCAGATGAAATCGCTACCTTGTCAGGTTTGTCTCAACCATGAAATTATTCTCCTGATCCCAGCCAGCTCATAGCCTTGCAGATAATCACAATGCGCACAGTAGCCGAACGCCAGAAATCTGTTGATAAAAGTACGTGAACAATTTGAATTCGAATTTATTGAGGTGCATGGAGATAGCTCATTATCCCTTGTGCGTTGCTCCGTTTTCATGTTCTCTCTTTCCGAAGATCTGCCAAGGACAGCATCCGCGGGTGCAGGCGGGTGTTGGAACTATCGATTGTGGCGCGAGACCGAGCAAAGTCGGACACGCATGACGATTCTACCCAGGTTGCCTCGCTGAGTGATAAAGCTAAGGAATGAATTATGGGTAATGAGTCGGTTGATTTGTAGTGGTATGATCTCTATGCGATCTACAAGTACACTTGATTGTCGAGAAGGTAAAGCAGGCATGAAAACCACCAAAAAAAAGGATAAAATACCACGACTATTCAAATAAAACAGATAATGACAACAAGATGACAACACGTTATGTACACAATGGAGCAACAAGCGTTTGTCACGATAGAAAAGATAATTACAATGAGATAGCGACGGCGGAGGAGCCAGGTTTAATAGGGCTGGGGCCACATCGGCAAGCCTTGTAATGACGCATTTGTCGCTTCACGCACGCGTCTCTTGCTGGCTGGGTCACTGGACTGCCTGTAATTCTGGAACACCTCTTGCATCTGGAACGTAGATGCTGCGACCGTGTCTATCGAATACGCAATGTCAGTTTCATAATTGCAGTTCAGACGAACTGTTAATCAGTACGACTCACCAAAGTTGGACTCTGCATCTTTTAAAAGCTTATTGAAATATTATCAACATCAAGCCACTGGGGACCAAATCGGTAAAGAGACTCACAAATTGTAATCTCGTAACTTCAGCTTGAACCTGGGGAGCATAATAACCAGCGTATTGCAATTGAACCTGAGCCTCTTTAACCTTTCGATTAAGCTCGTCCTTCCGTCCTTCCCAAGATCGCTTAAGCCCCTCAAAGGCACCTAAGAGCTGCTTCCATGAAACAGCGTCCCAGGCTTCGATCTCACCCTTATGTGTTCGGAGATATTCACGCGGATGAGGTTCCCCGTTCGCAGAATAGCCTGCTGCGCCTGTCGGATTAGCAAACTGACTCCCACCCGTTCCGCCACCATAGTTGCCTGCAATTCCCGTTTGAGCAGTGTATCCGGAGGAGGCAGTGTTGTGCTGAGCGGAGTTTGACGACTCTCCCCATCCTTGCCCTATAGCGGCATAAGGATCGAACTGAGCGACGTATGTTGGACTCTGAAGTTGCTGTTGAACTGGATTGTAACCCGAGGAGGGTTGCTGTTGCTGGCTTGACAGATAACTGTAGCTCGACCCGTTCACATTTGCCGCAAGCTGTTGACCGAATGCGCTGCTGGGTTGGAAATGATGTGGCTGTTGTCCTCCGTAACCGGTTGGTGCATAACCAGCGGTAGTACCCATCCCCTGTTGCTGCATTGCGTAACCCGTTGTCTGATATTGGTGTTGTTGGGGGTATTGCGTTTGCTGGTACATCGCTGCGGATTGGACAACTTGCCCTTGTTGAGGATAGCCGTTATTCATGTTAGATCCTCCATTCCAAGAGGCTTGAGACTGTTGATTGTAGTTGGATGCACCGGATATGTCAGGAAACCGATTGGCAGCACTCTCTGATACGAAAGGATTGTTTGTCAAGGGTGGACTCGAGGCACCATATCCTGCGTACATGGATGAATGAGAGAGAAAGGTTTTTGATAGTCTGTAGGAAAGAAAAGACGGGGTAGATGAGAGTTGCGGTTCAAGAAAGAGTTGTAATAGTTATAATCAGTAATGCTGTTAAGATTAAAGTAGCTGTTAATAATAATATTATATTAAGTATGTCAATCACGTGGAAACAGACATTTGGATATTACTCGGAGACAAATCCAGTGTATTCGTAAGATTATGTAGGCTACAAACGTGTAAAATACAGCCTCATCAAGCTAAATAATTGTAATATGCAGGAATAAGACAGATTGGTTGATTTTGCAATTCGAACAAAGCACTCAAGGGAGAAAATGATGATGAAAGTGGTGTTGGACGAGAAGGGATCCAAACATGGTAAATGGAAATGACCTCGTTATCGATGTATGTCGGCTGACATCGACAGCATGCATGCAGCTCCGAGCCTGAAGTCGTACTATATTTTCGTTTTCCTAGTGACCCGAGGCACAGGAATTAAACCGAGGATGCCAAATGTAAGGGCATAGAAAGCGGACACTTTTAACAAAGAGTGTAAGACAATGTAATGGGACAGCTCTCGAGGCAAGCACTCACCACCAATGGTGCCCTTGATGTATCCGAGATTTGAAAACTGGCCCATGGTGCTGACTGACAACAACCACCCAAAAACAATGGAGCCCGTCAAAACCTAAATGAGCAATTATAATTAGCTTAAATTATTCGAGGACATGGAAATTGGCCCTCACAGGTATCACTGAGGAAAGTATTCCAGAGTCTCTCCACGTCTGATACTAGATGAAAGAAAGAGTTGTCTGTAAATTCGAATTGAATACAACGAAATGTAATTGAAACACACGTTTGGTTCCTCCCCAGTCAGCCACGGGATGAGCAGAACGTAGATGAAAAGGGCAACTGTTGTAATGCCCAGACCCGATGAAGCCAACGCAGCTGTTCTGTTCAAAGGATCAGCCATGGACTAGATAGAACTCGGGGTAGGGTCCTGCGTTGGCAGCGAACAAGCTCTACTTACTGCGCCCATGAGCCACCATTCCCTTGCAAAATATACCAGAAGTTATGCAGGGTTCCAAGATAATAGGTTATAGCCCATCCAGGTAGAACGAGTTTAAGCTGACGGATCGTATGTGTTGTCCATGGCACATGTTTCCTTCTTATTGATTGTGGACTTGAGTTCTTGTCTGGTATTGATGATGATGATGATGGTTGAAAGGTAGAATTGGACGAAGACATGGAGATAAAAGCGATAATAAGTTCAGGGAAGGAATAAGAGGACGTCCGGAGACAAACTTGAGTGTTTCGAGGATGACAGCATTTTATCACATGGAACTGGCTTCAATCCCCACGTGCGGAATGCGTATCCCCACAACAGAGTCCTTCTTTCCCCAACTCATTATTTTTTTTATGTCTGTTTTATTTTTAATTGCTTAAAGATGCTCATCGAAGGTAGCAAAAACATGATGTAAATTCGACATTGTAACAATCATACATTCTTTACAACAAACATCCCCGAAAAATACTCCGCTAAACGCTCAACAGTTTCAACAATCGCCCCAATGAATCCATCTGGCCGAACGACAACAGCAACTGCCTTGTATTCCGTCTGAGTGTAAGCATCGTAGGCATGACCGTCAAAATCAACGTAGACATCGCAGGCATATGATCGCGAACTCATTTCGACTTCTGCATCCGAAGGTGCAATGACAACCGCCTTTATTGCCTCTGAGGGGTACTGTCTGATGATGTCTAGAACACGTCGAATATTGCCAGGGGAACTGGAAAACACCAATAGTGTGTGTCTGGCGGGCGAAAAAAGTGTGAAAAGGCGAGTCATCGCAACATTTCTGTCAGCGAAAAGGCTTCGAAGACCTGGAGCATCCGGCGCTCGATCGCCTGCTCGTAGGAAGTTATTCTCAGAATAACTGTCTGGTTTGCTCGGTTCCTTGTTTTCCTCGAATGAAGGCTTGGACCTCTCGTTTACCACGATGGAACTCCAGCGATAATTAACGCCCAGCTGGTTGACTCCATTCCCCGTTCGTTTCCATCCTGATTCATCCCCAGAGGATGTTGCCATAGCTTTCATTAATTTGCTAGTGATGTTCAACATTTGGGCGACCACTGGGAAACGTTCTTCGTTGTACGTTTCTAACAAGGTCTTCGGTGCCCATCCCTTGCACACCATGGCCATCTTCCATGCGATATTAAAACCATCTTGTAAACCAGTATTCATACCCTGCGCTCCAGCGGGGCTGTGAACATGGGCAGCATCTGGGAGGCGTTCAGTCATACCCAGATATTCACACATACGACTACGCACCACCAGCAACGAAAACGTTGTTTTTACCGAACACATCGACCATTCGGACGGTTGGCCTAAGGAAGGAAATCTTAGATAGCTAATCTTCCAGCGTTGTTTCACGTACGTGTAAGATGATGCACAAATGACCTCGACGATTTTAATGTTCTCGCGATCTCCGAGACTGTGCTTCTTCAAAAAGGCGCGCAAGAGATCGTGGTCTTGACACAATTCCTTGCCACTCTTGAAATTCGAGCCCCCGAGCATGAAGTTAAACACTCCGGGGTTTTCGGTCGCTCGAATACCAACGCTAGGTATTGTCAGCTGGCTACGACAAATCATCAAATTCACTGCAACTCACAACAAGCTGTCCTCCATTTTGCCCCACATGTGCCAATACTGTGGAGACGTAACGGTAAGTGTCATTGCACAAAAACGCTGCCCTCTCCTGCGCGTACCTCTTCTGAAAGGCCTTCGATTTTCAAATCTCCGATAGCCATTCCGATCTCGAGGTTGTCTCCTAAAAATTGAAGGCCTAGCTGCTTTCGAACAACGCCCTTCGCCCCATCTGTGCCAATAACATATTCGTATACCTCTTCAACTCGCGATGTCTCAGCCTCTGGACAGATGCCGTTGCGAACCTGCAGAACTACCTTCACTTGATCGTCTTTCTGTTCAAGAGAAACCAGTTCGGTCCCATAATCTACGGAACAGCCGTATTCAGACAACTTAGCGCGCATAACCTTGTCCAAACCATCCTGTCCCAGTAAAATGAAATTTCGCTAATTATGATTTTTCTCAGTGACATCTCCAATTTATTGCAGATCTAGGACGTACATATGGATATTTGGGCATCGGGTCTTCTTTGGGCATCATGGTAAATTCTTTAAAATCACTCATGTCCCCAGGACTGCGATACGAGCGTACAGGCATAACAAGTCTGCCTTTCTGTTGAATTTCTTCCAACACTCCAAGCGCCTCGAATAGTTCCAAGGAGCGAGGCTGCGTTCGAATGGGTTCAGATATCAGCGAATCATGTTCGGTAGGGATCTGCTGAGCTCAACATTACCGTGATACCAGCTCCTCTCTGCCCGACGCGGGGTGAAGCATCCTTTTCGATGATACGCACGGCCACCCCATTCTGCGCTAGAGTCAACGCCGCTGCGAGGCCAGCAGGTCCACAGCCCACCTGCATTGGTGAGGTTATACGAACAGGATACGAAGAAGAATATGCGTACCACAAGAACCTTTGGATAGCTTGACATTGCGATGGATGTGTTAGAAATCAGTCTGAAGGTTGTAAGTCACAATTTATCCAACAGGTCAATTTCCCACTTCCCACTCAAGCAGACGTCCATGATGATATATAGTTCATTCACCGGTACTAGGCCCGAAACCAAGCTTCAACACTGGATACATGTCAAGTATTGATGGGGAGGCAACCTGAAGGGACCCTAATCGGCTTTTAGAAGGAAGTCCGTCCAGTATTGCCTCCACAAACCATAGATTTCTTCTTCAGGAGGGCTCCTTGGCGCAAACCTGGAGTGAAGGGACGAACATGGATCACAATTGAGCTTGATAACGAAAGACCGAGACAACCGAGCGTTTTGTCGAGCGGCTTTCATTTATGCAGTGAAGTAGGCATTCTTGAGAAATTCTAAAAGGAACCTAGACAGGCGGAAGCTGTTTACTGTAAGATTTAATTGAGTGTTAAAAGGTATTCGGCCTTTTCAGCATATACTATCTGGAAAATGATCAGCATCTGCAAGTCCAAATACCGGCAAGTGAGAGAGTCATGAACAACATTGCATCATTGACGGAGATTCTACATACACAAAATAGTTAGTTCAATGCTTAGATATACAAATCCTCGTACTGCCGCGATAGAATGCAAAGAAAATGCCAGGAATTTCACAAAGTTTTAAGGGTACACTTCAAGGGTTTACAGCTTCGATCTATCGATTTTAGGTTCTTCGGACACCTTCACGACACTAAAAACGAGTCAGCATATACACGCGGTGCATGCAAGAAAAAGAACCAACAGTTTCCCTGTGTTTCCCCCACTAAACAGCATTGGCAGTGCGACTGGTGCTTGCTCAATACCCCCATCAATTATGTGGAATTTGCGTTTAATAGCCCCCGAGCTCAATCCTTTCGATAATTCATTCAAAGCCACAGGGTATTCCGAAATATAATCAAAACTGAAGGAAAATGTGAGCAGAGTAAAAACACATATATATGCCAGAAGCTTACAGAATAAATCCTTGTATTTTGGCTCGCTGGGAAATGAGGTTCATATAACTCTGGAGGCCGCGAGGCTTCTGTGAGTCTGAGTTCTTAGTCAGTAAAGGAGGTATAATTGTTTGAAGAGACTCTTACTGTAAGCCGAAATCGCCCCTAAAATGCAAGTAAAAACGTTGAAGAGAAAAAGCGGGAATTGTTTGGAAAGACGCACCACAAAGAACAATCCTGGCATTCTTTTTGAGGCGTGTAAGGAGGAAATCAAGAATTTCACCTGTCAGGGGATAAAGTGAACCAGGATCCATGATTAGACCACTTGACGATCGCGACTTACCACCAACATTATCGAAGTACACATCTAAATAGCCAATCTTCTTGATATCAGCGTAGAAGGTTGGACTCTTGTAGTTGAAAGCTTTATCGACTCCAAGCTCCTTCTCCAACCACGCACACTTGTCTTCGCTTCCAGCAATGGCGTAGACCTTGGCTCCCGCTGCCTTACCCAGTTGGCATGCAATAGCGCCCACTGAGCCTGCGGCACCTGATACGACGAGAACTTCCCCAGCCTTCAATTCACCGACTTTTTTAAGACCCTAGAAGAGGCAAATAAGAAAATCTGAGGACAGCCCCGTTGATATACACGCACAAAATAAGCCGTAAGACCTTTTCCGGATAGGGTCAGAATATATAACCATCACATTTGCTGCGCGACTCACCAGAGCTGCCCAGGACATTCAAATAATCGAGCGGTTCAATGCCTGGCTGAAGACTAAGGCAATGAGTACGAAAATAACGCTGAATAATAACTGCACAAACTGAAGTATTTCCAGGTCCTTATCCTTCATGACCGAGAATTCTGTCATACCTATATATTTATATATTTCAGACTCGTTCCAGAGACACTGTTCGATAGTAATCATACGTACCCCAAGCACCACTAACATAGTCTCCTACTTTAAACTTGCTTGCAGGACCTGCTTCGACGACAACTCCAAGACCTCCTGCTCGCATGACCTAGTGGGTAGAGTGGTTATTGGTTTGTCCCCTTGGAAGCAATTCACTTCATACCTCGCCAATCTTGACTGGAGGAAGGTAGCTTCTTACGTCTCTGATGTAGCCCCTCATAGCAGGGTCAAGAGAAAGCCATGTGCACTGCACAAGCACTTCTCCATTCCCTGGTTTGAGGTTTGCGAGAGGTAGCACTTCCGTCCTGAAGGTGTCTGGTTCGATATCACCAGCGGGCCTTGAGTTGAGAACAATGCGTTTATAATGAGTTGGTCGTGACATGTTGTTTGGTATGGCAAAGGATGTTAACAAGGATGAACTTGGAGAGGTTTAAAAGGTGTCTTTCCGGTCGAGCAGGTAGCCGAGAAAGTTGCCAGATGGAGTCGGTGTGAAGGAGGCCGGTCAGGGGTCCGTTGATAATATGGTAACTGGCAAGGCGCCGGACATACATCAACCGGAATTACCGATAAGTACTTACTGTCGCTTTTATTTGACTGGAATGGTATTATAGGTATTTATCCTAACGCAGTCAGGAATCATGCAGGTAGTCAACGTCTACACTACCAACTCTTGAATTCAACAAGCTACAAGAATTGCCATGAATTGGGGCTTATAAACCTGGTAAACTGCGAAGTTCAGAACAACATAGACTATGATGACCGCCGGTGATGGTAAGCGTCAGAAGTGGACCCAACATACTCTGCACCTGTCTCCGGCGGTTTCGATTCGTTTTGTCAGTGTTGCATAGAAATTCTGGCACTACATGTTCCATTAAAGTTATCGATCTGAACTGTATGGGATCTACAGCGGCGAACTATGATTCCATCGCGTGTTGTGAAGTTGCAATCGTGGGGTTCGATAGGCTCCGAGTCGCAGAATTCTGGAGGATTTCTGATCTCAACACTCCACCTGTAAGCCATCTACTCTGTTGATCGTGACAAAAAATGCTTATGCCATTAATATTATTTCGCCTATAAACCATTCGTTCCCATTTCATACCAAGAGGACATTCCTTGATCATTGCAAGCACTGGTCAGACGTCGTGATCGAAACAATGTTCTCCGAGTCTCGGGCCTCAGGCCTCAGGCCTCATGTATCATGATCAGGAAAGTAAATAAGATTCCAAACTCTCTACTCGTCCCCCCGGAATCTCTTTTATCTCTCTTTAAAATTTACATGGGTAGCCATCATCGTCAAAGGATAAACCGAGACCAGAGTAATTACAATCAAATCTTGCAAATCCGACCGCAGACGATTTGGTCGTTCAAAAAAAATCACATTACTATGTAATGGTGCAGCACAGGGATCTTATAATTGCAGATGTTCCGACTATTTGAAGTTGAATGAGAGGGGTGGGCAGCCAAAAAGTGAAAAAAAAAAGTTAAATGTGTATCAATAAGAGATTGGCACCTAAACCCTGGTCGTACAATAGAGACTAATGAATGCGAGGTAATAATAAGGAATACTGTTACAGAAGAAAAAGGGAGACAAAGACATGCGTTGAACCAGTGAACTCACGACTGGTCTCGAAATAGAGGTAGTTTCGTTATTACTGTTAGCCGAGCGTATATGCGTCAGACACTTTTACGAAGAGAGCCATTAAACTCGGGAGGTGACGTCGATTGCTCCATTATTAGGGGCATACTCGAAAGTTGTTGTCATGGGCTTGTCTTTGTCTTCTGCCTGTGAGCTTGATGAACGCTGATGCTCGCCAAGATCTACGAGGCTTTGAACGCGACTGTTGCGCTTCTCGCCATTCGCCTTTCGACGAGCCCTGCGGTGATTTGCGTTGAGGTTCATAAATTCCAGATGGGCAGGTGTCACCACTAAAAAACAGTCAAACGAGGGTCTTGTAGTTTTTCGTGGTGTCATACCTCTATCCGAATCAACAAGGAATACTTCGTACACAACAACAGCCAGCAGGGTAGCTGGAATGTTGGTCAAGGCCGTAATTGCTGCATAGCTTCCGCCACCAGCTGTGATCATCAAGTGTTCAGCATGAGTTTTCTCAACGCAAGACCGTTACATACCTTTCGTTCCCCAAACCGTCAAAGCCAAGAATCTTGCACCGACATCGCGAGCCGCATTGAGGGAGACTGCATAATGCAAACGAAGTCAACACGAGTTACCCCAGGTAGAAAATGATCGTGAAACTGACTTCCAGGCGTGGCGAAACCCCAGATCGCACAAGCACTGTTATGCGGTGATGTTAATCATCGGACAGCATTACGAAAAGAAGACTTACTATGCTAGTGAGATCACCCACGGAGCCACCATCGGGCTCATCAGATAGCTTGACGGGTCCAGAGCAGCCCAAATGATTAAGGCGAGAACAAAGCACTGTTTGCGGACATCAACCACCTGCTTGGACAGATCTTTGCGAAACAACCTACGTTGACGAACTCGTTTAAGAAGACCTGGGGAAGTGTCTGCCCAGGAAGAAGATACAGCGCAAATATTCCGGCTGGTCCATTTGGTGTAAACAGTGTTGCATTATAAACCTCTGGGCCAGCGGCCATTAACACAGCTTCAGCTTCGTCTAGGATGGCTTTCCATTGGTTATAGACAAGGAGACAGGCGATGTAAGCGCCGAGCAACTGAGCAGCGATGTATCTATCAAGCGGTTGAGCAAGATAAAGTGAAACGAACGTGCTGCAAAAGGGTCCTACCTAACAGCTTTCAATGGAGGAAAGCCTTTGAAAACAACAAGGGCAATGGTAACGCAAGGGTTGAAATGGCCTCCTGAGGTCGATGCACATACGCTGATTGCGAACAAAATACCCAACGCGTACGCAAGTCCAATTTGTAAAATATCTACATGGAAATAGGGTCATTAGTCGGCACTCCTTCCACAAGCATGGCTCTGGGTGACATACTCGATAAACCAGGCATTTTGATAATATTTCCGACCACCCAACCGGCAGCAGAAGATGTCCCTAACACATATTCAGCGATTGGATTCGTAAGAAGACAGTCAAATAAGCTAGGCATACCGAAGTAGACATAGAGAAACACGCCCAGCTGCAAAGTAGACAGTTATTAACCCTGCTTATAACGCTTCTTCGGAGTAAGTACCGCTTCAGCAAAGAGCTCCGGAAGCCAATGAACTTGTTTAGAGTTGCGCTTCTTCTCCCATACAGTGAAGACACGCATTCGTTTCTGAATGTCTCTCAAATGAATGAGTGGCGTTGCCATTTTGACCGCTGGCAAAGGATGGAGAAAAGAAGATAGGAATGAAGATGGGGCAACCAATGAGTAACGTCAACCTTTCATCGTTGGTTTTTATAATATCAGGAAGGCTTTCAGATTTCATCGGTTGGAACCAGTATCGGGGTGCTGATCGAGCTATCTTCAGCTCAGGAACCGTATGCAGTCCATACCACCCTTTGATCAGTTCTTGTGACTTCTTCACATCGACTTCGTGAAACATTGCCTCGTCCGGGGAGACTGCGAGAAAAATACAGACCGAGTGATACTTAATGGGAATCTGGAAGTGATGCCCAAATTAGGATAGCTGAACCCGGATTCATCGGTTCGGCGATCCCAAGTACACATGGGTCAAGGATTGCCATGCTGAAAAAGTAACGCATAGTCATTGAAGAACAGGTTTCAACCAGGTTTCAACGCAGGTTGACTGGATAGACGGGTTGAGCAACGTCTGCCATGGAGATCCGTGAATTGCCCCCAAAGAGGAGTGTATTTGTCCTGAGAGTGTTCACGAAGATATGCCAAATAGACTGGATGATATGGCATTATACATGTGGTCGGATGAAATGTTCGCACCTCAAGACCTGGCAATATACGACGCTTACTCCTCTGAGTGGGACAAGCGAGCTACTGGCCTACTGCGCTACTCACGGGAACACAAGACGGGCCTCGTTTCCCCATACTTTGGTGAGATGTCGCCCAGGCTTATCGTAAGAGGAATGAATGGGATACGATTCTAATGCGGTTCTGCACCCGTTTTGGTCACTTGAGGGCGTTAGATGAGAGAAAATTCAAGTATTTTTAGCGATTTGAGCCAGGGATATTTGTTGCACTGCACCCGAGCGAGCGTCCATTCCCTGGCTTTATTTTTAGCTTGACTGGTGGTAAAAACAAACAACTCCGCACCTGTATAGAACGAAGAAAATCACCATGCTGTCTCCCATTTTCACCTATTTTAATCCTAAAGGCAATTAAGTTCCGCTTGCAATGAAACGAACTGGCCATGTCATCTGACGAAGGATATTATCTAGAAAATAAAATCGAATGATGAGAGACAAAACGGTTATCTGGAGAGCTCATAAAGCGATAAACAATTGCGTGTGTGTGATGGTTTCAGCCGATTCAAAGGAAAGTCGTTCCTTTTCAGACGTTCCTTTCACCGAGAGGAGCTCTTGGCCCACTTTCAATTACCCAATGGATATCGGGCTAAAAGTACGGTAATGAGGGACCATGGGCGGATTTACGTTGGGAAGCATAGGTGAGATGTTGGAAGTATGACCCCACAATTTGGAGAATCGAGGGGCAAAGAATGTGATTGTCTCTAGTTCATAGGATTATGATATCATCTTGTATGTCTACAAGCCTATTTTGCTTATGGGTCCTCGTAACCAGTCGTTGGTCGACGAGGTCGGTTTGGCACTGAGGAAAACATTAGTCATCCATGCACATGAAAGAGGTCATATAAGCGCACGGGGGTAAGTAGCAGGAACCATTTCAGCTGGACGCCAGCCAAAACGTTCGCGAATGGGTGGAACTGTTACGGCCATGATAGGCCCAATTGAGCCCAGAATTATGGAGTAGAAGATGACTGGGCTTTCATGGGCTTGCCGTTGCTGTACAAGGTGAGGTTTGCAACTTATTTAACCAGACATAAATTATAACCTTACAAGATAACGGTATGTTCGTTGAAATGGTCCTGCAACAGCTGACATTTGGGCAGTCAACAACGCGGCGAACGATGAGAGCGATGGTTTGGTTGTTGGCAATGGTCATTCGGGAAACATCGTTGTTGACCGTCAATGCTGACGTAATATCCCACACTCAAGTCACACCGACATTTAGTGACAACGACTCCTTGCACTGATCGTCTCGACCACCATTCTTTTTCCCCTCTCTACTTTACCCCACACTTCAAACTCCAGGCATGGAAGGAGGATTTAGAGAAAGCTTGTCTCTTGAAGAAACAAATAAAATACGTATTGCTGCCGGTTTAAAACCTCTGACAGATGACAAGGCGCCTTCCAATACCAAAGAGCAAACAGCAGAGGATAACTATGCTAAAAGACGAGAGCAGGAGCTCAAAGAACGTGAAGCAAAGTAAGCTGTTTATGACTATTGTTTTCGTGTGCTAAATCATGACCCCCCTACGTTCTACAGGAAGATTCAAGAGAGGATTGCGAAGTAAGTTTGCATTTCTCTTGTACATGTTCTTCGTCGACAACACTTCTTTGGACATTCAGACCATTGATCCTCTAAATCTGGGAAGAACGGCTTGATGCTCATTTTTCATTCTGCCATAGGGTGCGAAATCGAAAGGAACTCAATGCATCACTGAAAGGAGCAACTCTTGGTGATGCAGTGGACGACGTAGACGATACCAAGAAATGGATCAAAAGAAGCAAACAGAAAGAAAAGGAACTTGCACTCAAGCGACAGAAAGAGCTAGAAACACGCGACAAGGAGGTTCTTGAGGAGTACACAGAACGTGCGTATGTCGCTGTACTATCTGCTTGTTTGCATGACCGAGTTTCGTTCTTGTTATAGGGGACCTGGAAGGTCTGAAGGTTAGCCATGACTTTGACGGCCTAGACGAAGGTGAAGCACGGATTCTGACATTGAAAGATAGTCGGATTCTGGATAACGAAGGTTTGCTAAATTTCCCATCCTAACTGACGTCAGTCTGACAAAGGCATCTAGAGGATGAACTCATGAACGTTGAGATGGCCGAAGAGGAAAAAGATAAAAAACGTCAAGAGCTGAAGATTAAAAGGAGGGATTATACAGGCTACGACGACGACGAGTTTGCAGAGGGAAACCAGGGGCTTATGAAAAGGTCCATTCTTGCTAAATACGACGAGGAATTGGAGGGTGCTCGCTCTTCTGTGAGTATTATGCATGTATCACCCAAAATGACGGTTTCGCTGACTCTGATGGCCACTTAGGAATTCAGACTTGGTGCTTCGTTCGTATCACAGAACCAACGGACACAGGAGCAGAGACAGGAAGTTGCAGCTTCATTGAATAAGACATTGCTGAGCATCGATTATGCAAGTGAGTGGCCTTATTTTTTTTTGTGTCCAATGTCACTAAGTATGAATACGCAGAAAATTTTGAGCTCACGGACTACCGTCAAGACGGAGACGTTGGGTTCAAGAAGCCCAAGGTGTCTACAACCAATTATCATTCTATCCGTTTTTCCTGAAGTCTTTTTTTATCCAGAACAAGAAGAAACGTTCAACAAGGAGAGCACCTGCTGACCAAGAGGTCGGTGGCGAAGAAATGGATGTTGACCAACCTGTCGTACCTCGTGTTCGTGATCTAGATGCTAACTTTGTGGACGATGACGAACTGCAAGCTGCTCTCGCTCGTTCACGAAAAGCAAAACTCCATAAGACGAAAAAGCTCTCCCCCGAGGAACTTGCGAAAAAGAGTAGGTGTCAGTGTTCTGTTTATTGTTCACGACTGATACTATCATCCATAGTTGCTGAACAAGTCAAACAAGAGGAGGCGAGCAATAGTCCTGATATCCAAGAAAATGGCAGTAAGGAAGGTGGCTTGACGTTCGACGAAACATCGGAGTTCGTTCAAGCTGTAGGCAGCAACCCCATTGTGCGACCTAAGCGAGAGCCAAAGGAAGTATCTTTATCTCAACGTCCCGAATCCGTCCCGCCCAAGGCAGAATCCAGGGACGTATCAGAGGTCCCGGGTGATGTTCCAATGGATGAGCTCGAGGCTGGCGAGGTGCGGGTCAAGGATGAAGAAGAGGACATTGACATGAGCATGCTCGATGCTATTGAGGACGCCATCAAGCAGACAGAGGCAGACGAAAAAGCAGCAGCAGAGGGTGATCTAGCAGTGGGCACATCGTCGGAACAAACTTTTAGCTCAGGAATGGCTTCAACACTGAACATTCTCCGGCAACAAGGTATCCTTGCCCAGCCTTCAGCAGACCAGATGGAAAGAGAGAGAGTACAGAAACAGAGGGACTCATGGTTGGCTGAGCAGCGCCATCGCGTTGCTAAGCGCGAGCTGGAGAAATTGCAATCTCGGGGTATGAACAAGGACCAAGCGCAAAGGGAGTACGAAAATCGCCTCCGGGAGCAACAGGAAGCTCGAGAGACTATGGACGCTTTCAAGGATTATAAACCGGACGTCAACATTGTGTATTACGACGAATTTGGTAGAAGTCTAACTCCCAAGGAAGCCTGGAAAGCGCTCTCTCACAAATTCCACGGGAAAGGATCTGGAAAGATGAAGACCGAGAAACGACTCAAGAAGATCGCAGAGGAGAAGAAAAAGGCCGCTATGGTCAGCGGAGATACACCACTCAGTATGAACCGCGCGTTTCAGCAAAGGCAGGAGAAGGCTGGTCAGGCACATTTCGTTTTGTCTGTTGGAAACAGAGGGTAAGTTGTAGTTCCGTTCCGCGAAGCGGTAATGTTGCTTACCTTTTGTCGCAGTGCTGTGCCCCAAGCAGCGGAATTTTTGGACGTCCAACCACTTGCCAAAGGAAAGACGGAGAAAACAAAGAAAAAGAAAGAAAGCAAAACAACCCAGAACGAATCGGGATTCATGACTCTTCCTGCTGCGTCACTAAACCTCACATCAAATGGCACAAGTCCAGGTCCTTCTGCCTCGGCTTCACCAGCTCCAAGGGCTGGCTTTTCACGCATTTCATCTGCGGTCGTTGAAGCCCCTTCACAAGGAGGAACGCCGGTTCCTACAGAACGCCCCAAGGTTGCATTCGGGTTGGGGACCAAGAGGAAAGCTGGAGAAGAAGCTCCTGGTTCACCTCCTTCCAAACGACGCTGACGGGCCGTTTTTTTTCGTATTTTTTTCTCCTTTTCAATATGTGTACATCGTGTTCCATTATTAGCATATAAGTGGGCTTAATGTGAAATCATAGAGAATTCACACTTTTCAAATGCATGTCCTTTGTGACTGCAGAACGATCTTTTTCTAGTCCTGTTCCTGTCTCGAAGGCTTTAATGAGTGAAGCTTGACCTTCGTCCACCCTGTGATCAAATTTTGCTCAGTAATATATAACAGTAACGTAGTTTCATGCATACCATTTCACTGCATGTGCATCCTTCCCCAAAATTACTTTGACAGTCGACCAAGAAAACCTAACGAGGTTGGGGAACCCAAAAACGGGGTCCATGGCAGTCTTCAGCCAGGCGACAGTATTTGGGTCCGATGGATACCCTGACCCAACATTTTCTCCCCACTTTGTCTCGGCCCCGTTTTCACCTTCGATAAAATGCCAGCCCTCCACACAAGCATCGCGAGTAACTTTCGCTGCAACACTGGCAGCTCCGACAATTTTGAACTTGGAGTCAGCTTTTTGGGTAACTGTGAAATTAATCCCTGGAAAGACAGATGAAAGGTATTTTTCATATATGGTTGTGTTACCCAGTGCATCAACATAGACCTGTTTCGCAGTTAAGTTAGTTGCGATCAATGATAAATGGGCTGATACCTACATCAGACAGTTCAATTCCTTTGTCCAGGACTTCGCGTATGAGCAAAATCGTAGCATCCTGGGACTGCTTATTCAAATTTACAACTGGACGTCTTTGCATGCCACTTGAAATGGCATGAGGGCTGTCAGGAAAAGAATGAGCAAGGGGAATGTTGGCCTTGTTGAATATATACCCACCTGAGGACGCGAACTGACCAGCCGAGGTTAGGCGGGTCTGAGCTCAACGTATCTAGCAAAGATGAACGTGTTTCTGCGTTCAGGGTTTTAGAGTCTTTGGGCGGGAACAGATTAGCATTTGTCTAGTAATTAGGGGATGCACACGCACCAGCAAACCCTAAATTTTCAAGTGTTTCTTGATAAGCAACAGGACAGTAGGCGACTCCGTAGACAAGAGGGCCAAGGACAGGACCTCGACCAGCTTCATCGACACCCAAGATATATGGACCTGGTGCTGTTGGCAAGGGCGAGTGGTACGTATATGAATTTATCAGTGGTGTGGATGGGCCAGGAGCTGAGGGTATTTGATGTTCAGACATGTTATACAAAGTTTAAGCAGGACGACGAAGGTGAGAAGCAAGTTACGACGCGACGAACATTTACATCTTCTCTTTGTTGACGCGTTGTTTGGCACAAGGATGAATAGTGGCATTTCCTGGTAAGGTTGAAGTTCGACTGTATTTATCAAGTATTTATACACAAAAAAATAAGGAAAAGATATTTGAAATTAATAATAATACACTATAACACATCTTCAGATTCTGTAGGCCCAAATCCAATTTGCGAAGCGTAGGAATGAAGTACCAGCCCCTCTTTCTGGTATTGCCGCAACCTCTCCATGTCGTCCTTAGTGAAGGGGACGCGCTCCCCGTTCTGGTCATAAAGTATTAAAACCAGGCCATGATCCTTCAACTCCTTCATTTGCTCAACCTCAATTTCGTTGGAATAAAACTCCATTATTCGCAATGTTTTGCGGCGGAGAGTTGGACCTCTGTTGGGAGTGTCAAGACGCGAACGAGCCATCTGTGCGACGCTCCCGGGAGAACAGTTCAAAGCTTCGTACAGGGCAACGATTTGAAGATTTGGGCACCACACAGGATCGACTCCGTTATCTGTGAGTCGTTCGAGCATCCTATCCGTGATATAACCGCGGGGACCTTGAATTGTAACCTCGGCAAGAGACCCTTCGTGCATGGATAAGTAGTCCATAAGATCGTCTTCCGTTATCGAAAGATAATAGAAGTTTAGACTCTCCAACCTGCATTTAGATCGGTTGATAAAGCCCATGAATGACTGCCTATCCCAATCTCCGTGACAATTGACGAGTAGGTCCTTCAGAGCTGGAAGCGTCAATGTATCGAACAAAAATTGGGGGGTCAAGGTATAATCTACGGTTACCCCAATGGAAGTCAAAAAAGGCAGGCACAGAGTTGCAAACACCACTTCCGACGAAAAAGAGATGCGCTGGAAGGTGACTGATACAATGTGAGGGGTCGAGGAAAGGATATTAAAGCACTCTTGTGCTGTCAGAGGGTGATATAAGACCAGCCTGGTTAGTTTTGCCCAATTGAGCTGAAGGTCGTTTCTCTGGAACGGTATGGACTCGGAGCGAGGAAGCTCCCAAGCAAAGTCATGCAGCATAGGGGCTTTGTTCGACATTGTTGACCAACTTTCGGGTGCCTCCCAAGGAACACCTCGGCGATCTCTGATACAGATCGACTTCAATAGAGGATATTCGTCGCCAGGCTCAAAGGGGTCGATGGAATAAGTTGTGATGTCGGAAAGATCGAAATCCACTTTTTGCCAACGGCGGTGAGCGCTTTGTATGATATCCCAAAGTGCTTCATCAGCTTCACCCTCTGCCAATTTCGCCCGTATCTGCATCGGGATGTCCCTCGACCGAGAAATCCACAAGGATACCAAAGCATTCCAGTTCCTATCTTTCCTGCTGATATCCTCGAAGCTAGGTGGTGTTCCACTATCGAAAGCCGGGATCTCTCGTCGCATTGTACACAAAGAGCCCCATAATCGAGGGCTGGAAATGCAGACTTGGCGCCATAAAGAGCAAACCTGGTTGAATAGAAGGGGGCCTTGTTGTGTCGAAGGTTGGATAAATGTTGAAACAGGGAGACAGAGAAAGAATATTTCTGATAAAACCTCCAAGGGGAGGCAATCAATCACAGAAACCTTGCGAAGCTGTGCATCTTCATGCCGCGGCTTCACCAGCAACTGCTCGTCCTCAACCTGTCTCATAGACTCGTTAACACGCTCTCCCGTTAACTCTCTGGGATCTATGCAGAGACACTCCAATGTGCTGGGACTTCCTGCCATGACGGGATTCAACGCAGGACAGTTATGACCCAATTTAAGAGTGTTTAGGTCGCTTTGATGTTGCGGTTGGTCGAGTAGCCGTCTGTCTGACGTCGAGACATCCGAGCGTCCTTGCTCGTGTATAGCCTCATCAACTATATTGTCGGTATAACCAGATTTGTGAGAATATGTGCTCGGTGGGGTTGTAGGGGACATGATGGCTCGCTCTGGTACCAGTGCCAGTGGTCCTTGAAGAAACTATTGCAGCTGATTGCGTCCTAAAGCGTGACCAAAAGGTAGGGTTATAAGGGAATGTTTGTGGACTTGACAATGACCTCTGGGAAGCTTATATTCATGATCGGGAACAATGTTCAACTTGCTCGATTGATTCAAAGTGGCTGTTGGCGAACGTCAAGGGATACTTGTTATTACGTAACAATGCTCTTTTGACGTTAGGGGCTGTGTGAGTGGCTATGTGACCTGCGCGCTGAGCGCTGTCCGATGACTATCGATGACTAGAGACAGCCTTTTGGCATTGTCCAAGGCCTTCATGTATTCTAAATCAGGTTTTCTTGTCGTCAGCGATGCTATAGTAGTGAATCACAACTTGGCAGGCAGAGCCTTTCGAAGAGCGAACAATCGAAGTTACTTACAGCCTACAGGCGCATGCCTCCCTATAGAGCCTCGAGCGTGATTGTCCAAGTGTTTCAAAATCAGATAAAGCCAAGGTATCTGCTTCAGCCGAGACGTCTAAATAGGACAAGGGGTCGCCGTGATGGTATCTCCAACTCGAATAAAATCCAGAATTACATGCACTCTTGATCTTCGAATCGATGGTAGATCATTTCGGCATGAAATGAATGACAGAAGGAAGAGAAGATGAATTGTACATATGCCACGTCGAATGGTGGCATAATGGTGACCCAGAGTGTCCGGACTTCCTCATGGTCTTTAGCTTCGTGCGGGCTGTATCATGATCGTATTCAAACAGGATGATTGTTTTCGATGAGTATCGACTCACTATATTCAAGAAATGAATGTCTGCATATGCAATCGACGTTTAGAACGCTGCCGACGTAGTAGGAAATGACACTTCGAGAGGAGATAGCATGCTTATTTAACCTCCCGAGATAATGGGATGGTGGGCTAATGAGCGGCTTCCTATTGATCATCAATCCATACTGATACATCGAATTCCTGTTGCAAACCTTTGCAAACCTTGACATGCTGCTGCACATCAAAACATGTATATATAAATGTCCTGACAAAGAGCGACACTACCCATAACGCAACCTCCATCATGTCGACTGTCCAAGAGAAGTACCCGCTCATCCCCGTAACCGTCCCCCCCAACTGTGATTTCCAGGACCATGTTGCGACATTTGCTATCGAGATGTCGCTCATCCACAACGTCTTCATTCGAGGACTCAACTCGATGTGGCACAATGCGCCTCGAGTGAAGAGCGAGCACGAAGCCTCGTTCGTCGGCTACTGCCTCTCCTGGGTCTGGCTCATGCATGACCATCACGAAGGCGAAGAGACAATCATATTCCCATTCCTCGAGACCAAATTCCCAATGCAGCACAACGTCGATGCGCACCATGAATTTTTGGACGGTCTCAACAACTTCGAAGCATACATGAAGAGAGTGCAGAACAAGGAAGAGGCCTACGATGGAGCAAAAGTTCGAACTTTGCTTGATTCATTTGCCGACGTTTTGGTCAAACATTTACAAGACGAGGTATGTTTCATCCCTCGGTAATCCATCGCGTTCGTTGTAACGGAATGTTTCTAGATTGAAACTTTGACCCCTGATCATATGAAAGAATACGACGTAAACGAACTCAACGCGATGCTGAAAGGTATGAGCCACGCTTGATTTCCAGCGCGCTCGCTAACAATCACATTCCAGTTCACACTGATCACATTCAGACGCTCTCATGGGTAACTTCATTGTCCTTTGTTCTCCATCACAATGATACGCGCATCGCGCCCAACTGGCCGCCCATCCCCACACCTATCATGTGGACCATCCGGAATGTCGCTTACTGGAGGCATAGCGAGTGAGTGTTTCAAATTCTGTTAAGCATTCTTGCTGAGCGCTGAGATTGCATCCCCAGCTATTGGATGTTCGCCCCATTCAGTCGTCCTGGACCTCCTCAAGAATACAATCCTTGAATAGGTTCATTATGTACACCATAATCTCAGTTCTTTTAGATCAAGTGTATTACGTAGCGTCTGTAAAATACCACTGAGAATTAGCAATTCAACGCATTGAATGATCACCGACAGAGGGTTGCTTGGGCCAGTTTAAATGGGTAGAACAGAACACAGAGAGTCCCGAGTTTCTGTTTATTATTAAAGGGGCAGATCCTTGCTCCCAACCGGCTTGCCGGCCAGAGAGTACACAGGCACTGTGCAGTA